>JAXRKP010000172.1:405000-457500 GCA_037039925.1 Doris montereyensis | reverse complement strand
AGCCCCGAAAACATCTGAATAGACAAGTCAACAATAGAACAAGGGACTTCCTTCACATACCTAGAAACAACACAGACGAAACAGAGATGGATGTTAAGAGAAGGCTAGGAAATGCCTGAGGAGCATTCAACCAACTTCAAAAAGTGTGGAGATCAGAAAACATGGATATCCACAAAGATTAGGATCTTCAATACGAGTGTCAAGAGCATCCTTCTATTCGGATCGGAAACGTGGATACTAATGGAAGAAATTATAAATATGATGCAAACATTCATCAACAACTGTGTAAAAAAGATTCTTGAGATCCATTGGCCAAATACAATAAGAAATAACAACACCCGGGGGTAATACGAAGGTGGAGATAAATAGGGCACTCAATAGAAATCAAAACACGAAGGTGGATATTGATAGGGCACTCAATAGAAATCAAAACACGAAGGTGGATATTGATAGGGCACTAATAGAAATCAAAACACGAAGGTGGATATTGATAGGGCACTCAATAGAAACACAAAACACGAAGGTGGATATTGATAGGGCACTCAAAATCAAAACACGAAACCAAAACACACGAAGGTGGAAATTGATAGGGCACTCAATAGAAACCAAAACACGAAGGTGGAAATTGATAGGGCACTCAATAGAAATCAAAACACGAAGGTGGAGATTGATAGGGCACTCAATAGAAATCAAAACATGAAGGTGGAAATTGATAGGGCACTCAATAGAAATCAAAACACAAGAAATTGATAGGGCATGAAACCAAAACATGAAGGTGGAAATGATAGGGCACTCAATAGAAATCAAAACACGAAGGTGGAGATTGATAGGGCACTCAATAGAAATCAAAACACAGACATGGAGATTGATAGGGCACTCAATAGAAATCAAAACACAGACATGGAGATTGATAGGCACTCAATAGAAATCAAAACACAGACATGGAGATTGATAGGGCACTCAATAGAAATTCAAAACACAGACATGGAGATTAATAGGGCACTCAATAGAAACCAAAACACAGACATGGAGATTGATAGGGCACTCAATAGAAAATCAAAACACAGACATGGAGATTGATAGGGCACTCAATAGAAAATCAAAACACAGACATGGATATTGATAGGGCACTCAATAGAAACCAAAACACAGAGATATTGATAGGCAAATAGATAAAACACAGACATGGATATTGATAGGGCACTCAATAGAAACCAAAACACAGAGATGAAAATGGATAGGGCACTCAATAGAAACCAAAACACGAAGGTGGAATTGATAGGGCATTCAATAGAAACCAAAACACGAAGGTGGAAATACATAGGGCACTCAATAGAAACCAAAACACGAAGGTGGAGATGGATAGGGCATTCAATAGAAACCAAAACACGAAGGTGGAAATAGATAGGGCACTCAATAGAAACCAAAACACGAAGGTGGAAATGGATAGGGCACTCAATAGAAACCAAAACACAAAGGTGGAGATGGATAGGGCACTCAATAGAAATCAAAACACGGAGATGGAGATGGATTGGGCACTCAATGAGGAAGCCAGCAACTTTCACTAAAAGACAAAACTAAAAATGGGACCAACGGGGAAAACGAAAATAAGATTTAGACCGAGATCCGCGTGGAGACGATGTGTTATGGAGATAGGCTTCAAAAAGATGGGATACAGTGGAGCAGAGGTGGAACTAATGGCCCAGGGAAGAGGAAGATGGTGACCAATACCCACAATCGGGGTGGAACGGCTGATGATGATGATGACGATGATGATGATAACAATTTTTACTTTGTTGCAGGGTCCATTACCTAGCGGTATGGATCATGGTAGAGGAAACATGGGACAACATCCAGGGTGACTCAGCTCCGTCCATGACACTTTCTGTTTTGTCATCATTGAGAAGAAAAATAGAACGAGAATGGGCGAAGGAGAAAACAATTGGAAGAGGAGGAGGAGGAAGAAGAAGAAAAAGACGAAGATGAAGAAAAAGAAGAAGAAAAAAGAAGAAAAAAAGAAGAAGAAAAAGAAGAAAAAGAAGAAGAAGAAAAGAAGAAGAAGAAGAAGAAGAAGAAGAAGAAGAAGAAGAAGAAGAAGAAGAAGAAGAAGAAGAAGAAGAAGAAGAAGAAGAAGAAGAAGAAGAAGAAGAAGAAGAAGAAGAAGAAGAAGAAGAAGAAGAAGAAGAAGAAGAAGAAGAAGAAGAAGAAGAAGAAAAGAAGAAGAAGAAGAAAAAGAAGAAGAAGAAGAAGAAGAAGAAGAAGAAGAAGAAGAAGAAGAAGAAGAAGAAGAAGAAGAAGAAGCCGGTTAAAATCAAAGGGTAATTTGCTTCATATGTATTGCATTCATTTTGTTTACTTTTAGTTCTAGCGTGTTCAAATGTAACATACCTTCGGTTTTGTAGTATAGGATCGATACACGTAAGACTTGCTTACCACAGCCCTAGTCTTAAGTCTTAAGTCTTAGTCGTGACATATCAATTTCAGGCCAAAACACACAAACGTCTCACAATAAAAATAGAAAATAACTGTAGGACCAGGTATTGTTATCGTGTTGTCATTGTCATACATTGTAACAGACACACAATATTATGTCATCCAGACACATGCATACACACTCACACACACACACGCACACACACACACACACGCAATCATGTAACTTATTCCCTCACACACACACACACATACACACACGCGCAATCAGATAACTTATTCACTCACACACACACACACACACACACACACACACACGCACGCACGCAATCAGATAACTCATTCCTTCACACACACACACACACACACACAAACAAACACAGACGCGCCAACACACAGAAGCACACGCGTTCATAATACTGTGTTCATGTATTGCACTGTACTTTGTGCGTGGATGGACCATGTTATAGGGAAACATGGGCGAGAGGGGGTGGGTGGGTGGGGAATTTTGTTGTTGTTGTTGTTGACTGAACAGTATGTTCCAATTACTTGACAAAAAATTAGAGACGGCAATGTCATGATACATTCAGTCTTAACTTAGTTGTCCACTGGACTACGGGTAAAGTCAACCGATGGCCGGCCTGTCCCAGTCTTAGCTTACACGTCGATTTCATACACATTTATGGCGTTCAACGTTCGTAAGACAGCATTTTCATGGAGGTAGTTGTAAATGTAATGTGTCGAGTATAGCCTTTTGTTCCCATTTCGCACAATGACGACAAAACGGTCACAACTCTTCATTTTAAATGTGATGGCTGTAGGGTTTTAACACGCTTTTTTAAACGCCTAAACATAGTAAGAGTAGTATGCTGTGTCTACTGGCTTTGAGTTTGTTCCGTGACATAAATGGCCACCTCACGCTCACGCTCTGTTGAGAAAATAAACGACAAGACAAAATTATAATAATAATAATAAGGGCTTGCCGCTGTTCTGTTGTCTCATATAACAAACTGACGAGCGTATAGTCATTATCTCTTTCTAAAGTACGGCAAGTTGGTACTCAGTTTGATTGTCACAATAAACGCTATCCCTTAAATCCTCATTTGAGGATCAATTATGAATATTGCCTTAGATCGTCCGGAAAATACAGAACATATTCTGGGTACCTATTATCAAAGGCACCATCTCAAAATGAGTAAAAAGTTGCTGCTGCACTTGAAACAGTGTCAATAAGAAGTAGTTGAGAGCCTCTCAAGGTTTTATGATGTTTCAAAGTATTATCCTACTCTTTTCTTAGGTTAACGGTGAAAAAAAATATTCAAATAACAGAAAATAAGATAAAAATACGATTTTCTCAAAATGACCATTTTTGTTCATTATTTCTTATCTACTTTTTTATTTCTCAATGTATCTTCATGAAATTTAGTGTGGATGATGAGTAGGGAAAAACAACGAAATGGTCAGATCCTTTTTTTATGTATTATAGTTTTGGAAAAATTGAATTTTTTTTACAATATTTTTGTATATTTTTGTTTGTTCCCATGCTTTTTTCAAAACTCATAAAAACAAAACTTACAAATAAAACAAAAAGCTGATCTGGTCAAATTTAGATATTGTATCAAATAAGATGTGTACCAAGTTTGAAAGAAATTTGTTGTAAAATGAAAAAGCCTATCGATATTGAACGGTGAAATTTGGAAGCAAAATCCAAGATGGCTGTTGTTTCGATGGCAACGGAAAGCGGTGGAAAAAACAAGGACACATTTCAATTCAGTACACCATACCCATTACACCTATACATAAGTTAAATTGATAGGAACAAACGGGAGAATTTTCACTCTCTCTGTCTCTCTGTCTCTGTCTCTGTCTCTCCGTCTCTCTGTCTCTCTGTCCCTATGTCTCTGTTTCTGTCCCTGTCTCTGTCTCTGTCTATGTCTCTGTCTCTGTCTCTCTCTGTCTCTCTGTTTCTTTCTCTATCTCTGTCTCTTTGCCTCTGTCTCTGTCTGTCTGTCTGTCTGTCTGTCTGTCTGTCTGTCTGTCTCTCTCTCTCTCTCTCTCTCTCTCTCTCTCTCTCTCTCTCTCTCTCTCTCTCTCTCTCTCTCTCTCTCTCTCTCTCTCTCTCTTTCTTCTCTCTCTATTCTCTGCCTGCCTGTGTGTCTGTCTGTCTGTCTCTCTCTGTGTCTCTCTATTTCTGCCTGCCTGTCTGTCTGTATGTCTGTCTGTATGTCTGTCTGTCTGTCTGTCTGTCTGTCTGTCTGTCTGTCTGTCTGTCTCTCTCTCTGTCTCTCTCTCTCTCTCTGTCTCTCTCTCTCTCTCTCTCTCTCTCTCTCTCTCTCTCTCTCTCTCTCTCTCTCTCTCTCTCTCTCTCTCTCTCTCTCTCTCTCTCTCTCTCTCTCTCTCTCTCTCTCTCTCTCTCTCTCTCTCTCTCTCTCTCTCTCTCTCTCTCTCTCTCTCTCTCTCTCTCTCTCTCTCTCTCTCTTTTGTGTGTGTGTCTCAGGCAGACATACAGATACAGACAGACAGAAACAGACACGTGGTGCTTGATGCCGGAAAACTGTAATGTGTTGTGATAAAACGTTGCACACGGATACTAATATTACTGATAAGATCACGTGTTTGACACTGTGTGGCTGATGACAGTTGCATTGATTTGACTGGACATAGGTTGTGCACGAACTCTACGTCCAGAAGAGAGGCGGCACTTTCAAAGAATAATATGATAGAAAAAACCTCGTTCTTAGATTTTTCATGTTTGTATTCGTGCGATCCGTTAATCCGTTGATACCTGTACAATTCTTGGATTTCCTTACTCAGTGCCTGTGTACACTCTATCAATTCAGTCAGGTAACTTTAGACTCTTTACGGTTGTAATCGTCTTTTGTTTCATTGAGTTTTTTGTTCTTGTTTTTCTTTTATTTATGTGGGGGTTTCTTTTCAGTGCGTATATTTTTGTTGTTGTTGTTGTTGTTGGGTTTTTTTTGGTAGGGGTATCGTTGATTTTTTTCTCTCTTTTAATGGCAGTTGGTTTTTTTAACTTATTGGTTGTTGTTTTTTAAAAATTGATTTTACGCGTTTTATTTTGATTGTTTGTTCCCGTTCTTATTGTTGTAGGGTGTTTTTTTGTTGTTGTCTTTTTCCCTGGTTTGTTGGTTTTAGATCTCTGCATTTTCAAGTTGTTTGTCGGTGTTATTTCTGTTGTCTCCAAATCTGTTGTGTTTCGAAGCCCCCGCGTTCCATCATGACAATATGGCACTGATGCAGATACGTGTCATTCTCAAAATGTTTAATACCTTGTCATTCTCAAAGTGTTTAATACCTTGTCATTCTCAAAATGTTTAATACCTTGTCATTCTCAAAATGTTTAATACCTTGTTATTCTCAAAATGTTTAATACCTTGTTATTCTCAAAATGTTTAATACCTTGTCATTCTCAAAGTGTTTAATACCTTGTTATTCTCAAAATGTTTAATACCTTGTCATTCTCAAAATGTTTAATACCTTGTCATTCTCAAAGTGTTTAATACCTTGTCATTCTCAAAATGTTTAATGTCATGTCATTCTCAAAATGTTTAATACCTTGTCATTCTCAAAATGTTTAATACCTTGTCATTCTCAAAATGTTTAATACCTTGTCATTCTCAAAATGTTTAATACCTCGTCATTCTCAAAATGTTTAATACCTTGTCATTCTCAAAATGTTTAATACCTTGTCATTCTCAAAAAGTTTAATATCATGTCATTCTCAAAAATATTTAATATCATGTCATTCTCAAAATGTTTAATATCATGTCATTCTCATAATGTTTAATATCATGTCATTCTCATAATGTTTAATATCATGTCATTCTCAAAATGTTTAATATCATGTCATCCTCAACATGTTTAATATCATGTCATTCTCAACATGTTTAATATCATGTCATTCTCAAAATGTTTAATATCATGTCATTCTCATAGTGTTTAATACCATGTCATTCTCAACAAGTTTAATACCATGTCATTCTTAAAATGTTTAATATCATGTCATTCTCAAAAAGATTGTCTTCTCTTCTATCCTCCAGAATGCCGATATTTGAGACGTCAATTGGAATAGATCTACACCTTTTACTTGAGGGATGGTTTTCTCTCTATTTCAAAAGGTCTCAAACCCGACGTCACGGATGGTGGAAACTTATAATATACACGACGACCTTCACCTTTGACACGAAATCGGCAGCATGGACGTAGTCGGGGTCAAAGTGCTGTCCGGTTTTCTGTTCTTCTTTACCGCCCTCTTCTTTGGCTGCCTGCCTTTCTTCCTCTTCCACAGGTGTCTAGCAGCTACAGCTGGCAAGTCAAGCACTTCGGCCAAGTCTGGTCAGGGTAGCAAGTCAAGCACTTCGGCCAAGTCTGGCCAAGGCAGCAAGCTGGTTCAGTGTCTGCACGCGCTGGCTTCCGGTGTCCTCATCGCCACCTGTCTCCTACACCTCTTGCCCGAAAGTCTGGAAAATGTCCAGGACGCACAGGCCAGTCGCCAACGACTTTCTGGGCAAGGTGAAGGTCGTGATGAGAAAAAATGTCTCCGATTCGATCATCGGCAGTGGTGGTGGTGGTGGTGGTGGTACAGACGATAAGATTGATCCAGACGTAGGAGGCAGTTTGTATCCCTTGGCTGAGTTGCTGGTCGCTATCGGCTTTCTTGTCATCTTCATCATAGACACGACGATCAAGGCGGTCCAAAGTCACAAAGACGATAATGTTGGTGGTAATCGAATCAAATACAGCCGCCTGAATAACGTTGACGACGATGAAGACGAAATCGAGTTATTCACGCAAGAGGTGAGTCATCCACTAAAGAACGATGAATCACGTGAAAGGAAAGTGGATTCGTCTCCCCTGGATGAGAACGACAATGATTCGAGGGCCCTGCTGAAAGCTTCCGTTGTGATCGTTACCCCCAATCCAAGCCCAATAATTCAATCTGTGATTTGAAACGCTTTCCCTCCGATGACTTGGTTTGCAAGCAAGAGGATCATGTGAGATCCATAGCTCTAGTCATGGCATTGTGTATTCACGGATTCTTTGATGGCGTAATTCTCGGTCTCCAGACCTCCTCTTCGACGCTTTTTTCCCTTCTCCTGGCTTTGCTGCTTCACAAATCGTTTGTCGCCACTAGCCTTTCCCTTACACTGCTAAATAATTATTCCCCCTTGACGTCACGACTCCGTGTCGTCATTTACGTCGTTCTTTTCGCGTCCGTGGCTCCCGTTGGCATAGTAACGAGCGCTGCTTTCATTCACAGCAATTTGTTTGCGACGCAAGTCGCGGACGAGGTCAGTCTAACGCCCGGATGTGTCCAAGCGTTCGCAGTAGGAACGTTCCTGTACGTCGCGTTTACGGAAGCAACTGGGCGTCATGGGGAAGCAAGGTCCCTGAAGCTTGAAATTCTATGTCACGTGTTTTTACTGATAGGATTTTTCTTCATGGCTATGATGAGGTTGACTTTGAGTGATTCTTAGCTGAAGTTTTGTCCCGTTGTTGTTTTTGGGGTTATTTGTCTTTTAGTACGTTTTTGGTTTCTTTGTTTTGGGGCTGTTGTTCTTTTCTTGTTTTAGAGGAGAGGGGGGCGGGGGCGTGGGTGTGTATTGGGAGGCACTGCTGTAGAAATTGGAGGAGAAAACTCCGAAGCTGTAGGTCATAATGACTTTGAAGGGACTTTGATTAATTATTACGTGTGGGTTGTTTTTAAGCAGTTAACCATGAAAGCAAAATGCACAAGCCTAGTAGTTTGTTTGATTTGATTTTGTTTGGAGGGGGGGTGCAGTTTGACGTTTGAACTTAAAGGGGATGTGTAATGTTAGATTGAAAGGATAGCTTTTCGATTCCTACTTTAACATTGGTGCTGAACTTTAATTTGTGTTTTTGGATAAATGCGAAAGTGTAAAGAGACGATACATCAGGATTCTGACAAAAACAAGATATACGTGAAAATGAATAAGAGAGAGAGAGAGAGAGAGAGAGAGAGAGAGAGAGAGAGAGAGAGAGAGAGAGAGAGAGAGAGAGAGAGAGAGAGAGAGAGAGAGAGAGGGAGGGAGGGAGAGAGAAAGAGAGGGAGGGAGAGGAGGGAGGAGGGAGAGAGAGACAGAGAGAGAGGAGGAGAGAGAGAGAGACAGAGAGAGAGAGAGAGAGAGAGAGAGAGAGACAGAGAGAGAGAGAGACAGAGAGAGAGAGAGAGAGAGAGAGAGAGAGAGAGAGAGAGAGAGAGAGAGAGAGAGAGAGAGAGAGAGAGAGAGAGAGAGAGAGAGAGAGAGAGAGTACACACAAAATTGAAAACATAGAGACTCCAATAAATACCAGTCAATAGCATATCAGAATTACGAAATGATTGCCAAGTCATGCGTGCAATAATAAAATGTTATTGTTGTTTGACGTCATGGAGACGTCCACTGATTTGGTCACAGTTGTTGTTAAAATGTTGTTGATGACATCAAGTCCTATAAAACGACTGCATTGACTCTATATATGTTATCACATCACTGTATGTTAATCAGAATTGCAGATTGTTCAATTAAAATACTGTTTTGACCTGATGAAATATATTTTATGACATTACAGTATATATTATACAGATAGTTTGTTTTCTTATGTGGGTCTGGTGTACGTCTATATGTACATACAATATTGTGAATATAATATGATATAATGTAATAGATCTACATGGATCATGTTTTTTTGGGTTGGACACATGACAAAGGTTGTTTATGTGTTATATTTATAACGTCTAATGACTTCCACACAATTCACCTTCATGATAGGGACACAGATGCAACTCTGTCAACTGACACTGACACAATTAACAGCTATCTATTTATACATGTATATATATATATATATATATATATATATATATATATATATATATATATATATATATATATATATATATATATATATATATATAGATAGATAGATAGATAAGTCTTCGTCCTTTGTTGTGTCCCCTTCGTTCTAGTCGATGCTTTCCATGGACGGAATGACAGGGGAGATAAGTCTTCGTTCTTTGTTGTGTCCCCTTCGTTCTAGTCGATGTTTTCCATGGACGGAATGACAGGAGATAAGCCTTCGTCCTTTGTTGTGTCCCCTTCGTTCTAGTCGATGCTTTTCCATGGACGGAATGACAGGGAGATAAGTCTTCATCCTTTGTTGTGTCCCCTTCGTTCTAGTCGATGTTTTCCATGGACGGAATGACAGGGGAGATAAGCCTTCGTCCTTTGTTGTGTCCCCTTCGTTCTAGTCGATGCTTTTCCATGGACGGAATGACAGGGAGATAAGCCTTCGTCCTTTGTTGTGTCCCCTTCGTTCTAGTCGATGCTTTTCGTGGACGAAATGACAGGGAGGTAAGCCTTCGTCCTTTGGTAATGCTTTCGTGGACGAAATGACAGGGGAGGTAAGCTACTTGGTTTTCTATGATAGCCTGGTGTCAAACTGCTTCCTTTGATTCCAACTTGGCTTTCTTATGATAGCCTTAAGGTGTCAAACTGCTTCGTTTGATTCCACTGTAGCCTCAAAGTGTCAAACTGCTTCCTTTGATTCCAACCTTAAGGTGTCAAACTGCTTTTTGATTCCTTGGTTTTCCTCCGATAGCCTTAAGGTGTCAAACTGCTTCCTTTGATTCCAACTTGGTTTTCCTCCGATAGCCTTAAGGTGTCAAACTGCTTCCTTTGATTCCAACTTGGTTTTCCTCCGATAGCCTTAAGGTGTCAAACTGCTTCCTTTGATTCCAACTTGGTTTTCCTCCTTAATAGCCTTAAAGGTGTCAAACTGCTTCCTTTGATTCCAACTTGGTTTTCCTCTGATAGCCTTAAAGTGTCAAACTACTTCCTTTGATTCCTGTAGCCTGGTGTTAAAGTTTTCCATTCCAACTTGGTTTTCCTCTGATAGCCTTTAAATGTCAAACTCTTCCCCTTTGAATCCACTGTAGCCTTAAGGTGTCAAACTGCTTCCTTTGATTCCAACTTGGTTTTCCTCTGATAGCCTTAAAGTGTCAAACTGCTTTCTTTGATTCCACTGCAGCCTTAAGGTGTCAAAGTATTTCCTTTGATTCCAACTAGGTTTTTCTTCCGATAGCCTTAAGGTGTCGAACTGCTTCCTTTGATTCCAACTTGGTTTTCCTCTGATAGCCTTAAAGTGTCAAACTGCTTCCTTTGATTCCACTGTAGCCTTAAGGTGTCAAAGTATTTCCTTTGATTCCAACTTGATTTTCCTCTGATAGCCTTTAAGTGTCAAACTGCTTCCTTTGATTCCACTGTAGCCTTAAGGTGTCAAACTGCTTCCTTTGATTCCAACTTGGTTTTCCTCTGATAGCCTTAAAGTGTCAAACTGCTTTCTTTGATTCCACTGTAGCCTTTAGGTGTCAAACTGATTCCTTTGATTCCCACTAGGTTTTTCCTATGATAGCCTTAAGGTGTCAAACGGCTTCCTTTGATTCCACTGTAGCCTCACGGTGTTAAATTGCTTCCTTTGATTCCAACTCGGTTTTCCTATGATAGCCTTAAATTGTCAAACTGCTTCCTTTCATTCCAACTCGGCCTTAAGGTGTAAAATTGCTTCCTTTGATTCCACTGTAGCCTTAAGGTGTCACACTGCTTCCTTCGATTCCACTGTAGCCTCAAGGTGCCAAACTGCTTCCTTTGATTCTACTGTAGCCTCAAGGTGCCAAACTGCTTCCTTTGATTCTACTGTAGCCTCAAGGTGCCAAACTGCTTCCTTTGATTCCACTGTAGCTTGAAGGTGCCAAACTGCTTCCTTTGATTACACTGTAGCCTCAAGGTGCCAAACTGCTTCCTTTGATTCCACTGTAGCTTTAAGGTGCCAAAACTGCTTCCTTTGATTCCACTGTAGCTTTAATGTGCCAAACTGCTTCCTTTGGTTCCACTGGCTTTCTTGGCTTTGTTTGTAACTAGCTAGTTGAAATTCTTGCTTTTTGACAGATTCCATGATTCTTAAGTGCAACACTTTCAAGCTTTTAAATTTCAAGTAACGATTCAATCTTTCAATCAAATTATGCATTTTTTCTGTTATATCCATGAAATTCAAAGATGTTTAAAGACTAAGAAAAACTGTATTTCTCTAAACATTTCTTATGCAAATGCGTGTGCGAAAAGAAACGTGTTTTTCTATTTTAATATTGATTGATGTAAGATAAAAGTGTTGAATGGGAATGCAGATAAATAGATTTGGTGCTGTTTGATGTCCAGTCACATTGAAATAATTTTTGGGATTGAATGGAATAAGTTGTCTGTCTGTATCTCAATCTCACAGTTCAAAGGCTTTCTCAGAGCTTACGGCAACCAGTGATTTTGGAGTTTGGAGAAGAAATAATAAATACTATGCATAATAATATGTTATATTAAGTGTCCTACTTAACCCTACTCTTTGGTTTATTTTGTATGAAAAGTTTTTTCTGGGAGACAGCAGATTGGTGCAGTGTACGCTTATAGACAAAAAGCAGGAATACAGACACACACACAGACATGTAAAAAAGAAATAAAAGACATAAATTTACTCTTCAGTTCTTGGAGTGTTTGTTGCACATGTTTTTATTTTATTTTTATGATCATTCAAATTCACAATGTGGCATTAGTGGCCGAGTGGTTGGGCTGCAGGCCTTGGGATCATGAGATCCCGGGTTTGAATCCTAGCAAAACTAGGTCTGAAGTTGTGTTCCTCGGGAAAGACATTAAACACAGATTTTCCTCATTTGATGTAAACGCAAATGGGTACAAGCACTAGTTTGGGAGTAAAAACCTGCGTCAGATGAGCATCCTTTCCAGGAGGTGATTATTATCATCTACTCCGCTTCACGCTATGGAAACTGGGAAAAGCTCCAGCTCTTTAGGCCCTAATGGCTTTTTTAAAGGAACTTTACTTGCCATATACAGTGATCTAAGGGTCAATTCAAAGGAAACAGCAAGATCAAAGGATAAGTAAAAGATTGAAAGGAAAGAGGTAGGACCTACCCGTAAAGCCCACCAACCGCCCACTGTTTAACAGCTAAAGTAAAAAAACTTCATCCAGTAAAACCTCCAATAAAAAGTTGTGACCACAGCCTATTCAAAGTGTCCACAAAACAGAAACACTGTGAACTATGACAGCAACAAACTTAATGGAAATAAACCTTGGCGTTAACATTAACGGACAAAGCTAATCCTGCACATTGGATAACTGGGCCATGCGGGTAATGGAATATTGACCTAATTCTCTTTTCCCGTGACATGTTGCATAGCGTTAGTGGTCTAGTGAATAAACTGCCGGACTTGGAACCATAAGGTTCGGGTTTTAACCCTAGCAAAGCTAGATATGGCGTCGAGTTCCTTGGGAAAGACAATTTACACTCAAAGTTAGATCTGATGTCGAGTTCTTTGGGAAAGACAATTTACACTCAAAGTTAGATCTGATGTCATGTTCCTTGGGAAAGACACTTTACACTCAAAGTTAGATCTGATGTCGAGTTCCTTGGGAAAGACACTTTACACTCAAAGTTAGATCTGATGTCGAGTTCCTTGGGAAAGACACTTTACACTCAAAGCTAGATTTGATGTCGAGTTCCTTGGGAAAGACACTTTACACTCAAATCTAGATCTGATGTCGAGTTCCTTGGGAAAGACACTTTACACTCAAAGCTAGATCTGATGTCGAGTTCCTTGGGAAAGACACTTTACACTCAAAGCTAGATCTGATGTCGAGTTCCTTGGGAAAGACACTTTACACTCAAAGCTAGATCTGATGTCGAGTTCCTTGGGAAAGACACTTTACACTCAAAGCTAGATTTGATGTCAAGTTCCTTGGGAAAGACACTTTACACTCAAAGCTAGATCTGATGTCGATGTTTACACTCAAAGTTAGATCTGATGTCCCTTGGGAAAGACACTTTACACTCAAAGTTAGATCTGATGTCGAGTTCTGGGAAAGACACTGTAGATTTGATGTCGAGTTCCTTGGGAAAGACACTTTACACTCAAAGCTAGATCTGATGTCGAGTTCCTTGGGAAAGACACTTTACACTCAAAGCTAGATCTGATGTCGAGTTCCTTGGGAAAGACACTTTACACTCAAAGCTAGATCTGATGAGTTCCTTGGTTTACACTCAAAGCTAGATTTGATGTCGAGTTCTTGGGAAAGACACTTTACACTCAAAGCTAGATCTGATGTCGAGTTCTTTGGGAAAGACACTTTCAAGTTAGATCTGATGTCGGTTCACTCTGATCAAAGACACTAGATCTGATGTCGAGTTCCTTGGGAAAGACACTTTACACTCAAAGCTAGATCTGATGTCGAGTTCCTTGGGAAAGACACTTTACACTCAAAGCTAGATCTGATGTCGAGTTCCTTGGGAAAGACACTTTACACTCAAAGCTAGATCTGATGTCGAGTTCCTTGGGAAAGACACTTTACACTCAAAGCTAGATCTGATGTCGAGTTCCTTGGGAAAGACACTTTACACTCAAAGCTCTGATGTCGAGTTCCTGATGCTAGATCTGATGTCGAGTTCCTTGGGAAAGACACTTTACACTCAAAGCTAGATTTGATGTCGAGTTCCTTGGGAAAGACACTTTACACTCAAAGCTAGATCTGATGTCGAGTTCCTTGGGAAAGACACTTTACACTCAAAGCTAGATCTGATGTCGAGTTCTTTGGGAAAGACACTTTACACTCAAAGTTAGATCTGATGTCGAGTTCCTTGGGAAAGACACTTTACACTCAAAGTTAGATTTGATGTCGAGTTCCTTGGGAAAGACACTTTACACTCAAAGCTAGATCTGATGTCGAGTTCCTTGGGAAAGACAATTTACACTCAAAGCTAGATCTGATGTCGAGTTCTTTGGGAAAGACAATTTACACTCAAAGTTAGATCTGATGTCGAGTTCCTTGGGAAAGACACTTTACACTCAAAGCTAGATTTGATGTCGAGTTCCTTGGGAAAGACAATTTACACAGGTTTTCCCCACTGATCCAGGTGTTATTGGGTACAAGCACTAATTTTGAAGTAAAAACCTGTGTCAGACTAGTGTCCTGTCCAGCAGATGATTATAATCACCTGTTCCACTTCACGCTATGGAAACTGGGATAGGCTCCAGCTCTATGGGCTGTAATGGCTAAGAGGAAACTTTACTTTGATATTTAGCAGAACTCATTTTTTTTCTTATCTATCAAGTAGATTCATTGCAGATAAAAAAAATTAGGGTTGTGTACACCACCATGAATATTACGTAAGACTGTTCTGACACAAACTTCATAAACCAAACATAAAGCTCCAAACACAATATTGTCAGGTGAACAAAAAATATTTAAAAAACAAGGATCCAATCTCAGGCCAACAATGACAACATTCAACCCCTGTTGAAAACGTTGCTGATTGATACAGCGTTGTCATTTTTAATTTAACCTCACATCAAACCATTTTATTCCTCATTTACAGTCACCGTACAAAAATATTAAATAAAATGGAAGAAAAAACAAACAATCGGTTTTATTGCTGGGAAAAAACACATTTTGATTTATTTACTGGTTGAGGATGACAGGCACATCACAATCATCAACATGGATAGGGCCTGGTGTCCCACAAGTGACACCTGGCGGCTTTTTCTACTCACTAAAGACAACGGTGAGGCAAGGAGTAGAGCCATCTCAAAAGAAATTACATAGCTGCCAACCTTTTCACATCACAATACAGACTCTGAAAGCATGAACCAATTCTATCTTGAATGACGGCCCATGATATGCTAGAAAAGAAAATTTAACTTTAAAGTAAATAACGAAAAGTTTGCCGATCGCTGGTATTTAAGGTAAAGTCTGATGATACTTTTGTTAAATTGGAATGGTGTCTCCAAACTTTCACCCCAAGTCTTTTTTAAAACAAATACACAGTTAATCCTCATACATACTTTTCAATGTAAATACAGACTTACGGATTCAAATAAATAAAACCATACTATATAAGTTGTTTTTAATGTACTGGTTGGCAGCTATGTAAAAAATATAGGCATACTAGAGATATTCAAGCCCCATAGGGACAAAAATGAGACAAATACCAAATTGCGGCCTCCTAACATAACAGAATCAGCAACTTCCGCCATTGGAGGAAAAATGCATACCTAAAGAAAGGAAGCAACAAGGTTTGAATTGTGTTTCCTCTTTATAGCTACACTAAGGGCATGTGCACACCAAAAGTTAAGAGCCGAGCTAGCTAAAGCCCTGTTGAGCAGAAGAGCTTGAGTGTTCATACCAAAAGCAACCGCCACTAACTGGCAATTGACAACTTATGGCATGACAAAATGAGTTCAGCTTGACCGTAAGCCTTAAGCTGCAAAATTACCAGAATATTTATGGCAACTCTTAAGCAAACCGTAGGCGAGTCATGTGGCCAGACTACAGCTTTTGGCCAGATCAGTCTATAGAAATAAAAGAGCCGATGTTTCAGCTGCTCGGTGACAGCACAGCTTTAGCTCAGCTCATGGCTTTTGGTCTACACGTACCCTTATAGCCTTAATGTGTAAATGAGAAGCTCATTAGTTTAAATCCTAATTTTTCTAGTTACTTCCCTTGTATTTGTATTTGTCTCATTTTTGCCATCCCTATGAAGAACCCCAGCATCTTTGTCATGCCTACATTTATGTCTCTACTCACTAAAAGAGGATTGGATTGATTGAGATTTCACATCTTATCAAGTGCATTAAAATATCAAAGAACAGTTTTGGACGACGTGAAACAAAATAATGGTAAAAAAGGACAAAATCAAACCAAGACATGGTTAAGAATATCAATTGCGTAAATGATAAAAATAAGGACAAGAATACAAAAGAAATCCAAATTTGATCTTTTGTTCTGTTGTAAAAGGGACGGATGTTAGAATACTTATTTAATCTTATAAATTTCAAAATCTCCTCAATGTTTTCATATTATTATTACAACATTAATCAAAAGCTAAAATAAAATCATCACTTTAGCTATTTTCTTATTTAAAAATATTATGTCAAACCTTATTTTGTAGCCAAGTTTTACATCCCAGCATGATAAAAATAACTTAAAAGTAGTTTTAATGTCAGCGCTTTCAGATACCAGTCAAAACAAAAAGCTGCTTTGGCTTGTCATTAATGTTGATATGTTAATTTACCTTTCGTAACATTCTACTTCTTGTTATCTCCCCCTTCGACTCCTCATTTCAGCCAGGCAAAAACAGGCTTCACTTCAAATTACTTTAGCCTTGAGTTTGAAGGACACTTATCTTAAGAGAGACCTATATATAGACATATTTTTTTTAAAGATATTGATCCGATAACTGAAATTGGAAGAAAAAAAAAGCAAGCACAAATTGAGATCATAATAATCTTCTCGACATTATATTTTCCAAATATGCACATAATGTATAATAAGCTTATATAAAAAATAAAAAAACTGAGTATAATCTTCATATATATCATATTACATTACAGAAACCCTTTGGCTGAGAGGTGTAACATTTCAACAACTTGCTTTGTCCAAACTGCCGCAACTCAAACTCTGAATGCATTTCACATCTAATTTCTTCCAACAATTAAACTTTTTATTTTAAATTTAATTTATCATCACAATCAATCTCTCATTGCAAGACAATAGTCATTGATTTTATTAAAATAGAAAAGTATCACAGTTGGGAAAACTTTACTATAAAATTTAAGCCACTATATATTATCCCAGAAACGACAATGGTAGATCTAACCGCCTCTCTATTACACCATTACTGATCAATTTGAGAATATTGCACTATTTCTCGTTTACTGTAAAATTTAAGCCACTAAATATTATCCCAGAAACGACAATGGTAGATCTAACCGCCTCTCTATTACACCATTACTGATCAATTTGAGAACATTGCACTATTTCTCGCATAAAAGGGTTTTATGTGTAACAATAATACGTAAAAATCTCTTGTTTAATACTAACATAAAAGTCTTGTTTATTGACTCTTTCGTGAAACTTTGAATACAATCGAACCAAGATCTAACATAAATTTTTCTTTCTGTTGAACTCTATGACCAAAGGGTCACTGTAATAGTAATAGGTTTGTGAATCATTCTAAACAAATACATAAATAGACAGTTTCTCCTTTCCTTCTCACAGAAAATATTAAGAATGTAAAAGATGTACAAACAAGAAGAAGAAATTCAAGGTGAATTTTGGCACATTAAGAAAACCCGTGCGAAACAAAAGGAAATTAAATGCAGTGAACATCAAGCAGTGTTACAAAAATAGACTTTGAAATAAAAATTTGTTTTTTTAGTCACAGAGAAATATTGGCTACTACGAATTGTGGGTAGGAATCACAAGGATCTAACTAGGACGGACATTGATTTGTTTTATATATATATATATATATATATATATATATATATACGTGTGTATGTAAAAAAATATTCTTTTAGAGATGAATAACAACAACGTATAGCACATCAAACCGTACAAGCTGTATGACACTGATGGCTTTAAGTACATACATTTTGTTTTTCATTAAATTGATTTTCAGCTTAGTTATCACATCATCTTGTTTTTAAAATTCATCTGGAAAATAAATGCGTAATATATATATATATGTGTATAAATGTTTGACACGCGGAAAGGGGAATGGGGCAGGGTTTTTTTCTTGTGTGGGTACAAATTGACATTTGCTCAGTAATTATGCAGTTTAGATTTTTATTACTTCAACGTTAATATGATGGTCTTTAAAGTTACATAAAAAGGGTAAAAGAAAAGAATCAAATGATGAGCAAAACAACCACTTGACCCCTATGCCAAAATAAAAATAAAGGAAGCTTATAATATATTTATAATAGTACTGATAGAGTAAAATTCAGTTGTAAAAATATTACCTTTCGGTATATATATCAATATAGAATTGAAAATTACTTATATAATATACAAAGTTGTTTTACTGTTCAATTGATAATCCAGCTGTTGAATCACTACAGGTTCGGGAAATACAAACCAGGAAAAAAGATTTCACATTTTTAAAAAGCCAAAGCAACTTAACTCTTCAACCAAAAAATTATTTTCCCCCAAAAATTGTGACTATTTTCAAGGGAGTGTCATTAACCACCGGGTGAGCTGTAACACACTAGAGTCTTGGGCTCATAATACCCATTTTCCAAATCCACTCTAGAATGCTACTTCAACATCTTTAGAATCACATCAGTTGATTTTTTTATATAAAGCCTGAAAAGGTACTAATTCTATGGCCAATTTTAATATGGCTGTATCATTCTGAAGAAAGTTGAAATTTCAAACCCGTTTTTCTCAAAAGATGTGATTTCTAGCATACAACGTTTTTAAAATCTTAAAATCTCAGAAAGTATTCATGCCAGAGTGTTGAAATTTGGTACATAGCTAGACTAGTATTTGTTATTGGGAACTAGAGATTTTCACTGGTTTATTTTGATTTTCATATCTTTTGTGCACCTTTAAAATCAAAATATTACAAAATTTATCAATAGTTATTTTTTAATAAAATACTGATTTTTTTAAGCACATTTAAAAACAGCTGAGATAAATTAAATATGTCTTACTCCTTATTTAAGGGTTTAAAGAATATGTCTGAAAAAGAATTTCATTGTTAGCCCATATACTTTTTGAGATTTTAAGATTTTAAATTTCGGCATCAAAATTCAACATGGCCGCCGTTAACATGGCAACCGAATAATTTTTCCCAAAATTTTTTACATTTACATAGTAACTTAGATGCAAGCAACACATTGGCATGAAAAAATAGCTAAAAATGCATTAGGGAAAAAAGTGAAAATTCAGTAGGACGCCCCTTTCTATGAACAAAATGATAGGGCATGTGACTTTTTTGCGGAGCAACGCAGACACCATTGTTTACAAACTTGGGAGTTTCGTTGCTTGTGTAACTATGTTCAGCTTTTTCAATTTAATTATTTTTGTTTTTGAGTAAAACAACATTGTCCATGTTCCTTCGAAAAACTTGTGCCTTTTCTATCATTGTTTTGGGTTTATTTTCAATTTCTTTATTTTAGGCAGTTTGGTCATTCCAACGATTACCAGCCATCATTCCTTAGCTTTAATCTTGCCTTTTTTTACATTGAGCAATTTTTTAAATACCAAAGCAAAGAGTGAATGCATTTCTATGAAGAAAAATGATATTGTTGTTCAATCAGTTTCAAAGGATTTATTCAGCTGTTTCAAGATTTAATGATTTTTGAAATCAATAGAAAACTGCTCATTGTTTTGGGTTGTTTTTTTTATTTAATGAAGAAAGACAAAAGAAAGAAAAACTTGCAAACTGGATTATAGCAGAACACAAAGTTAAAATAACTGACTTCAAGTTGGAAAGGAAGCTGACAAAAGCTGGAAGACATACAAAGAACAAGACTTTGATTTGAAGCCCAAATTTAGGATCGTTTTGATGAGTGATAAATTTAGGACCGTTTTGATGAGTGATAAATTTAGGACCGTTTTGATGAGTGATAAATTTGGTGACCTTTTCCTGCCATCAATGTAGATGCTAAAACTATGAATATGAATACGGTGCAACTTGGCTGGGCACTATGATTATGAAGACTGGGTGCAACTCTATAGGAATGATTGCCTTCACTGTGGTGTAAGTGGACACACAGACATAAGCAGATTTATAATGAGGGAACAAGGATGAACAATATTGGCAAGAACTTAACATTTTAACCCCATGGCAACATAGGCATGGAAGATGAACAAAAATCTCCATTTCATTCATAATCTCAGTCCCTGTGTGGACAAGAGGGCCACAGACAACAAAGACATGGAAGATACACAGAAAATTCCATTTCCTGATCTCAGCCTCTGTGGGGTGAAAGAGGGCCACAGACAAAAGAGGGCCACAGGCAACTTAGATATGGAAGATACACAGAAATCTCTGTTTCATGATCTCAGCCCCTGTATGGGCAAAAGGGTCACAGTGCCCTCTTTTTAACCGATTTGGATGTTATTTAGTTCTCCTTTTACCCAAATTGGATGGGGTGAAGGGTTTGGGATCAGAATAGAGGCGTTGAGAGTTAATGGTCTTTGGGACGGGCCAGCCCATTACTTAGATGATTCGTATGGTGCATGACCTTACACGAACCTTGATGCCAGATGTAACCAGGTGTAAAGTGACCTATTTGCCCCTGTTTAAACCGTGGGTAATGCACAGAATTTCAGGAACATTGATGAAATTGGAATTTTCATGAGCTGCCTAGTGCCCAGTCACAATGATGACTGGGATCTTAATTTGGCAATCAACAGCAAACTGTGCTCAGCCTGATTGAGCTTTGACATTCGTGGAAAGGTCTCTTGATACCCAGTGTATTTTAGGACGTCGCAATCACCATAGAATTGAGTCGCAGGTATCCGTGACTGGTTTCCCACCAGCTGACGTTAGGTCAGTAAGTGTTGCTATTTCACAGGTTCTCTCGGGTCTTGAAACTACACCGGACCCATTAGAGGAAGAGGAAGAAGAAGAAGATGGAAGAGAAAGAAAAACAGAGGAAGAAGAAGAAGAAGAAAAAGAAGAAGAAGAAGAAGAAGAAGAAGAAGAAGAAGAAGAAGAAGAAGAAGAAGAAGAAGAAGAAGAAGAAGAAGAAGAAGAAGAAGAAGAAGAAGAAGAAGAAGAAGAAGAAGAAGAAGAAGAAGAAGAAGAAGAAGAAGAAGAAGAAGAAGAAGACGAAGAAGAAGAAGAAAAATCTTCCCCAAAGATGCAGCATCAGATCTAATGAAGTGAGGGATGGGATTTAAACCCACAGCCACAACAGTCCAGTCATGTACCATCTGACCACCCACATCCCAAAACACTGAATAGCAGAAATTCAAATTCTTACGAAAGGGACGACATGCTATTCACTTACACAACAAAGAAGATGAACAAAAAGTCATAAAAATAAACAAATACGTTGAATGAACATACAAGATAAGCAACTTAAATGAACAACAATTTCATCACATTTTTGGGGATTTTGAAACTCATATAAACACTAAATAAAATAAAATCTGAAACCACAGAGATAAAATGCTCTACTGTGGTGACTGTAGGACATTCACAATTCATTTTATCGCTGGTGCATTGTGCTTTTTTATTTTAATTAACAAAATTTAAAACAAGAACATTTTTTACAGTTATTTTGTTGTAAATAAAAAGCTTTCAAACTTGTTTAGTTACAGAACTCTCTGGATTTTCCTTTCAGACAGAAAGAAAGGCAACCAAAAGGAGTTATTTCAACAAAAGCATAATTTCTTTTTTTCTTCTTTTTTTTTTAACTCTCCGTCTCTCTGATGACTTAGCTCTTCAAAACTGCTTTAAAGAATTCACATTTTCAATTGACTTTTTCTTGACAGCAATTGTCTATGAAATCATTATTTGATCTTTCCAAGGCCTTTGAATTATGCAGATAAAAAAAAGTCCAAAACCGTGCCACCAAGTCAAAGCCCCAATGGCTGATAGATAAGACAGGGATGAAAAACCATGCGCATAGTTGAGAGATAGAAAAGAAAACCAAATGTTTTAAGAAACCATTGGTCTACGTTTGACTAAAACATTACAACAAATCTTTTTTTCCAGAGCTATCAAGACAATAGATGCAAAAAGTGGATTGTTCATAGGTAGCAAAAATTTTAGTGATTCAATAGTTTCACAACTGAATTTCTCATTCTTCTCATGGAGGCAAATTCCATCTATTTCTGAATCTTTACAACCTTTGAGTCACTTAAATTATGTTCTAGATCTAGTAAATTAGTATGTTTCAACTTTTTGTCAATGCTGTAAATGAGTTCTATACAAAAAAAGTTGTTATATGATTGAATCATTTGTTAGCTCTGACATATAACAAACATCAATCTGTGAAACATAAACAAATGTGCCAATTTGAGGATTGTATAATTGCGTCAACTTCTAAACTATAAAAATAACTCACAACAAGAATTTAACGTGACATCCAAAATTAAAAATGTTCTCTCTTTTTAAAAAGCAAGCCGTGCTATGACTCAGCTCACCCTTGTGTGTGACCCTATATGATAGGAAACCCAAAATGTGTTTTTCTTTACGATGTGCTACATTAGGAGAGTGACCAAAACTCAAAGCCTAGCCTTTACTTTCATGACTGTGATTTGAATGGCAGGACAACGAATTTGACAAGTCAGCATGGCACATAGAGGAGTTAAAATTAGAAATAATATGTGTATTTTATAAACAAATATATATATATATATATATGTGTATTTGATTGATTTCACACTTTCCGTATTAAGTTAAATATTCTGTAATATGCAATCTTTAAGTTTTGTTTATAGTTTAAACATTCAGATACATCTTGCCCTACAGCTTTTCAACAACAAAACAATGCTAAAAATAGAAAAATCAAATAAAAAGAAAAAAGAAAAGAAAAAAAATAATAAAGAAAAGAAAAGAAAATAATAAAGAAAAGAAAAGAAAATAATAAAAAAAGAAAAGAAAATAATAAAGAAAATAATAAAAATCTCCGTCATCCACAGAGATCCAGTATTATGGCTTTAAGATGATAACTTACGCACTATCTAATAATATGTAATAGAGACTTCATTTAAATGAGATGAAAATCATAATTAATCATTTACTATGACAAATGAAATTGACTGAAAATTTTTAAAATTTAAAAGCAACAAAAGTACAAAACAAATATTGAAGATTGTGCAAGGAGGACTATTTCATTTCAAATTTCATACTCAAAATGAAAAACTTCTCAAAGATTTGGGCTTTTCAGATGTTCACAGAATCTGTTTTAGCCCTGAGTGAGAAGCCTGTTCCTTATAATTTTTCAAGTATTATTGTTATAGCGGTGGGTGGGGAGTGGTGTTGGTTATTGTAGCAAGAGTGCAGTGTTGTAAATCAAAGACCCTGTTCCATTCTCCAGCTGTTCAAATCTTTTGATCGTCACTCAAGTAATTTTTTTTAAGTTTGTTTTTCAATTGAAAAATTAATTGAAAATTTCTTTTTAAATGAAAGAAAATCATTAAAATTTGTCTTTTAATTACATCTTTAAAATTAACACACTTTTATCCTTTTCAGTTTGTTTTATATGTTTTCTTTGTTCATTATATAATATTTTATTATTTACAAAATATAAATAAGCTTAGAGTAAATGAAATTAATATTAATACTTTTAATTTGATAAATATTTATTCTTCTATCTAAGCGGCTAACATATTTAAGGGATGTAACAGTTTATTCACTGCACATCAACTGTACTCATACACAGCCTTCAAAACGTCCACTGGCTTTTTCTCCGCCTCTTGCAGCTCGGCATCGTCCTGTGTTTCCCAGCGATTCATCAACAGACTTCGAAATGCAGCTCGACTCAAACCAAGGTCACTTGTAAGGAGTGCCACCCAATCATAGATGAACTCTGTGATCGCCGTCTGAATCAAAAGATAAAAGGAAATGTCTTTTCAGTCAAATCTACGCAAAATCTTAAACTGAAAGCCTACTTTCCGGCCAAAACACAGCTTCAAATATCAAGTAACTTATCAAGACTGCTATCAACAAACCACCACTATCTGTCTAAATGTGTATATTCATCAACCACGTACACTATCTGTACACTATCTGTCTAAATGTGTATATTCATCAAACTACACTATCTGTATACTATCTGTTTAAATAGGTATATTCATCAACCACCACTATCTGCCTAAATGTCTAAATGTATATTCATCAACCACCACTATCTGTCTAAATGTGTATATTCATCAAACCACCATTATCTGTCTAAATGTGTATAGTCATCAAACTACCACTATCTGTCTAAATGTGTATATTCATCAATCAACCACCATTATCTGTGTATATTCATCAACCAAAACGTGTATATTCATCAACCACGTATCTGTTTAAATAGGTATATTCATCAACCATCACTATCTGTCTAAATGTGTATATTCATCAACCACCACTATCTGCCTAAATGTGTATATTCTCAACCATCACTATCTGTCTAAATGTGTATATTCATCAACCACCATTATCTGTCTAAATGTGTATAGTCATCAAACTACCACTAACTGTCTAAACGTATATTCATCAACCCCATACACTATCTGTAAATGTGTATATGCACCAACCACGTATATCTGTCTAAATGTGTATATTCATCAACCACCATTATCTGTCTAAATGTGTATATTCATCAAACTACCACTATCTGTCTAAATGTGTATATTCATCAACCACCACTATCTGTCTAAATGTGTATATTCATCAACCACGTACACTATCTGTCTAAATGTGTATATTCATCAACCACATACACTATCTGTCTAAATGTATATATCCATCAACTACGTCTAAATGTGTATATTCATCAACCACATACACTATCTATAAATGTCATCAACCATGTCTAAATATGTATATTCATCAAACTACACATCTGTCTATCCATCAACCACGTCTAAAATGTGTATATTCATCAAACTACCATTATCTGTCTAAATGTGTATATTCATCAACCACATACACTATCTGTCTAAATGTGTATATTCATCAACCACCATTATCTGTCTAAAGGTGTATATTCATCAACCACCATTATCTGTCTAAATGTGTACATTCATCAACCACGTACACTATCTGTCTAAATGTCTAAATGTGTATATTTCATCAAGCACCACTTTCTGTCTAAATGTGTATATTCATCAACCACCACTATCTGTCTAAATGTGTATATTCATCAACCACGTACACTATCTGTCTAAATATATATATTCATCAACCAACACTATCTGTCTAAATGTGTATATTCTATATCTGTCTAAATGTGTATATTCATCAATATTCCACGTAGACATCTGTCTAAATGTATATATTCATCAACCAAATGTGTATATTCGTACACTATCTGTCTAAATGTATATATTCATCAACCATGTACACTATCTGTCTAAATGTGTATTTCATCTGATCTAAATGTGTTATTC
Organism: Doris montereyensis; assembly: GCA_037039925.1. Lineage (NCBI taxonomy): Eukaryota > Metazoa > Mollusca > Gastropoda > Nudibranchia > Dorididae > Doris > Doris montereyensis. The sequence continues at coordinate 432,081 of JAXRKP010000172.1, read as the reverse complement.
TCAACCACCACTATCTGTCTAAATGTGTATATTCATCAACCATAAATCTGTCTAAACTGTGTATATTCATCAACCACCATTATCCAATGTGTGTATATTCGTCAACCACATACACTATCTGTCTAAATGTGTATATTCATCAACCACGCACTATCTGCCTAAATGTGTATATTCATCAACCACGTACACTATTTGTCTAAATGTGTATATTCATTAACCACGTTCTGTCTAAATGTGTATATTCATCAACCACGTTTCAATTACAGCCTTCCTCTGATCATGTTTACTATGGTTATTTCTAATCATAGAATTTTATTTTATTTTTACAACTGCTTATTGCAACAAAAGCTGTATAAGAACTTTTGGATACAATTTGAGGATTCAAGCATGCATGTGACAAAATGTATGTATGTGTGTGTGTGTGTGTGTGTGTGTGTGTGTGTGTGTATGTGTGTGTGTACATATGCACCACAATATCATTTCCCATTAATAGAAGGCCATCTTACGTTTATGTCTTCATTCAATTACTCAAACATTAATCGACTATTTGGTCAAAGATAAAAGAACAATGTATCCAGGAAGGAGCTAGCTAAAGCCATAACCTGTAACAATATATCTATTTGTTTATCTATAATTCATTACAAACCTGATTAAAAGGCCCCGTGCCGATGCTGTTCATCTCCTTCATCGGATCAAACACTGCAGACGATCTGATTGGCTGAGTCAGGTCTAGTTTGAAAGAACGTTTCTTCACTGAGCTGACCGGACTGGCCAATGGGGTCTGAACGTCCATCTGTTCCAGCAACCAATGGCAGTTGTTCAACAACAGATGGCACAGAAGGGCGAGGTTGTTGTGACCTGGGACACCACAGTCCCGGCAATGATGGGCAAAGGGAAAGAGATAAGAGGAAGCACATGCAGAAACGGAAGGAGTTTGGGGAGGAATACAAGAAACATTATTTACTGATTGTCATGACAATTAAACAGTCACGTTAAAGTCAAGTCATAAAACTATCATATTATAGATCATGCACAAGAAATATTCTATATTCTGGAGTCATGAGTATATTTCATTCACCAGGAAATAAAAATTTCTCAGCATTCTAAAGAAATCATGAATGTATCTATTACATAGTTACTTATAGTTTTGCAGGAGATTCCCCCAGTGAAGTCAAACCTAGGACGTAGTCAATTTTAGTGTATGTAAAACCCCCATTGAGTTTGTGATGTAATCGTTTTGGTCTGCTCTAGTATCAATTCATTTATATCTGGAAAGTGAAAGAATGCTTTAGAAATATTTGGAATGTTGTGGAAATGTCTGATTCTAGAAATGTCTTAGAAATATAATAAGTATGACATTTCCCATGATAGAGGAGAGATGTACAAGACATCAGCTAGATTCCACCTCGTTTTATGCCAGCATTGTGAATTTGCTTCATCTCATTGTCGACTGTTAGTATAATATATAGCCTTGTTATAATTATTAATCAAGCCTTGGTGTTACTAGACTGTCTACGTCAACATCTAGATGTAGAGTGCACGGCCTGCTCAGTTATAGCTTCCTAACAGTAACCATTTGTTTTTTCACATTTTAGGTATGGTTACAAGTATTCTACCTTTACGTATACAAGCTTGTGAGTAAAAGATGAATATATAAATCTAATGTAGATTACAATTTATATCAATTCACAGCTGCACAGACAGAGAGGCACACATTAATATATGTCACCTATCACAGTTGATAAATAATGTGACAAGATAAATAATTTTAATTAAAGGTTTGATTTAGGTGACAAACACATATGCCTATGTATCAGTACTCTTTGCTTTTAAATATATAAACAAGCATGCCCGTAAATAATGTTGGATTATGATTTCTCTTTATCATAAAGCTAGGTCTCTTGCACTTTGACTGCAGTTAACTCAGAAACCACTGTCTCAGTTACGGGTGATAGCAAGTATGATTATTAGACCATATTAGTAGTCGACACTGAATTTATGTGGCTTTTTATCCGCAAAATATGAAATTAGATCTACTAACACTGAAAAGTTTTGTGGATCGCAGGCATGACAATCTATTTCAATCAATTAATATACTGATTTGATCCAAGAGTTTATTCGCTAGAACCTAAAACAGACTATTTGAAATCTATTTGTGAAATATGGAGGCTGTGGGTGCAGTGGTTCCTGAGTAATAAGTGGTCAAAGTTAGAGACGTTCAGTTTTATATATATATATATATATATATATATATATATATATATATATATATATATATATATATATATATATATATATATATATATATATATATATATATATATATATATATACTACTACTAGCTGTAGCTATCCAGTGATGCTCAAGTGTGTTCAGTGTCTTGTTACCTTTATCACACTCTATGAGGCTGGAGGCAATGGTTGTGAACAGCTGGTCACAGTAAGCATTGGTAGCACTCTCTGTCACGTCCATCACAGGCGTTGAATGCAAGCTGAGGGGAAAGGAGATAATTGCTGCATTTGTCAAGACAAGATTTACATGAAGAAATAAGTGTCAGCACCAATTTCCAAAATCATTTCATTTAGAGTTTGTCTGATTTCTTTCATTTAGAGTTTATCTGATTTCTTTCATTTAGAGTTTATCTGATTTCTTTCATTTAGAGTTTATCTGATTTCTTTCATTTAGAGTTTATCTGATTTCTTTCATTTAGAGTTTATCTGATATCTTTCATTTAGAGTTTATCTGATTTCTTTCATTTAGAGTTTATCTGATATCTTTCATTTAGAGTTCATCCTATTTCTTTCATTTAGAGTTCATCTGATTTCTTTCATTTAGAGTTCATCTGATTTCTTTCATTTAGTTTGTTTTTCCTTCCCAGATTATTTGTGGAATACAACAATATATTAAGACCAACAATTCTAAATTGGTTTTAATATAAACAGTGTTCTTGGTTTTTCATTTTTACTTTTTTGTTTTGTTTCTGTTTCATTTGTTTGGGCTTTTATGGGATTTCTTTTGGGTTGTTTTTGTTTTTACAGAGATTTGCTTTGAGGGAAGGTTTATTTTCTAAGAAAAGAAATCTGATGTAAGATAATGTGCTTTATGACTTAAAAATCAACACGTCATTTCAAAATTGATTTTTTGAAATTTTATTTTAAACATTCATTTGATGCATTCTATGAAATCAGTCAACCTGTGTGGTAAAAAGCTGTCAAGGTAACAGAGAAGTCATCACATTTTGAAAAAAAACGTCTTGATGAAAAAACAGAGTTATGCATGTAAATATCATAAGTCAAAATTTTGAGCCCAGACTGAAAACTTTTTTATATTTCAGACAAACACAAGCAACAAAAACAATAATTGATTCAAGCACAAGAAGACAATGAATGGAACTGTACATTCCATGAAAACTTGTTTAATTGAACTGAAATGATAACTGATAACCTTGAACAATTAAGGGCAACTTTGGAGAGCCTATCTCAAAGATTCTTCCTCAGCCAGTACGCAAGGCATAATGTATGTAAATACAAATAAAGGGCAAAAATTGAAAAAAGAACCACAAATGTTCCAGTGATAATCAAATACAAAAATACCTTTAATGCTATTTCAAGGCATCTCTATGTGCTAAGACAAAAATAAAAGAAGAAAACATTATTTTGCAATGAATATTTCAAACTAGAGAAGAACAGGAAAATAGAAAATATACATGATTATACATTTCTTAAGGATACTATTTAAAGAGTTAAAATATGAGTATACCTTTCTTAAGGATTCTATTTGAAGAGTTAAAATTGTTTGTTGCATGGTGGAGTTCATGAATGTTCTTTTCTATCTTCTTTTTGTTTCCCAGTATGAAAGAAAACAAGAGAGTTGGAGAAAGCTGTTTGATTTGCGTCCTCATGGAATGCAGCACGCCTCCTATGTTGATAAAATTTAGTCTCTATAAACAGAGTGACCTCCACGTACCAGAATGCCATCTAGAATGCCGATCCGCCTTAGAGAGGCTTACTTTGTGTGCATGAAACAGATTTCTTTCCTCTTTAATTATCATACATATGAAGGTGCTTTGAAAGACGTCAATCCCGCTAAGTTGACAATTTTCATTTCGTGAGAAGGCCAAAAGGTCTCTTAATTTCGATGCAATAAAACGAAAGTTCATAATCAGATTGGCAATGCTGTATTTCTCTCTAAAAGAACACGTCCATCGTGCTGAAGGCCTATTATTATTATTATTTAATATTATAAAGAAACATAGCTTGCTTTTTGTTTCCTCCTCTTACTTAGATGCACTTCTCCCTCTTGTTTTGAGTCTAAGCTCTAGGCCTAAAGGTCTGACCAAGTAGCATTATGTCATGTCCCTCTTGTTTTGAGTCTAAGCTCTAGGCCTAAAGGTCTGACCAATTAGCATTATGTCATAATTATCTTGTTTATACCCAATGTTTTCACCTTAGACACTATCAAGCTAAGAGGCTGCTTTTTCTTATCTGCTGAGGGCCAGCCTCTTAGACAGAGACCAATGTATTACTATTACCAAAATGACTCCTATTCCAAGATGAAATTAAACACCATTCTTATTTTCCATTAATTTTTACCTTTGATAGAATTATTCATCATCATGAAGTGCTCAAACATAAAATAAGTTGAGAACGTTTAAGAGTACAGAATAGTTAAGATTAGAATCTGGTCTTTATCGAAAGTTAACGATTTGAGACATTCAGTGTTTTTTGTTTTTGCTATCATTTTACCAATCGTTCAAAGATTCAAGTCTTAACATATGCGGTTACGATAAACTAGAACTAAAATACTTACTCATTCGATAAGAAGACAGAAATGCTTTGAATTTTTAGTTGCAGCCATTCTTTATTATTCTTCATAAATTTGGCAGCAAAACGTGGCGTATTGGAACCTGAAAAAACATAAATATTTAACTTGATACAAGTTTTGAAATGAAAATTTTATACCTAGGGAGCAAAACAGATGGGAAAAAACGGTTTAGAGGTAAGGTATCAGCATTTCAAGGTCATAGGTCTGTACCTCGACAAGTTTAAAAATATGCTCAAATTTATCAGGGGAAAACCCGTCCCCTTGTTCCAAGTTATTGGATCAACACCATCGGAGACGGACGATAAAATGGAGGTCCTGTGTGCACATCACAACACTCTGCGCATGTTAAAGATCTCTTGGCTGTTTACAGGGCAGCAATATTTTTAAGAAAAGAAAAATTCCTACCAAAACCTCCAATCATCTTAGTTATGCATGTAGGTAAATATCAAATCAAAGACACTACGTATACATTCAGTTCACCTAGCTAGGCAATTTATTAAATATAGCAAACATTTATGCTGTATTACTGACATTTGACCTTCGTTTTGCCTTTAGTTGGTGTTAATTTCCTAGTGGTTACGCTGCCAGCCTTGGGATTGGAGATCCTGGGTTCGACTCCAGGCAATTCCTTTGTCTGAGATTGTCTTCTTTGGGATAAGTCCTTGAGCCACTAATGGATACCAGTACCAGTCTGGGAGCCAAACCTACAACAAACTAGCATCCTGTTTAACAGGAAATGTAGTATCACCTGTTTTGCTTCCTTCTATAAAAACAAGAATAAACTCTGGTTGGATGATCGTCTTCAGGGGTGGGGGGGGGGGGTTCTGGTTTGTTCCTATCAATTTGACTTATGTCCACGTGTAATGGACATGATGTGCTAAGTTGAAATATGTCGTTTTATTTTCTGACACTTCCGTACTTTAGGTAATATTTCTGGCTATTATCGTATAATAGCTGTGTTGAAAGATAGGCCTGTATCACTTCTAAAAAATTTGTATAAATTCAAAGAATCGATACTGAGCTTCTTTTATGATATCATTGTGACGGGAATAACCTGTTCTACCCACTAATATGATAGACTAGATTTGCCCCATTTTCTGCAAAAATACCACTGGCATTACACAAATTACCTCTTCCAAATACCACTGGCATTACACAAATTACCTTTCCCAAATATCCCTAATTATTACCTCTTCCAAATGCCACTGGCATTACACAAATTACCTTTCCAAATACCCTGGCATTACACAAATTACCTCTTCCAAATACAACTGGCATTATACAAATTTCCTCTTCTAAGTACCACCAGCATTGCACAAATTACCTCTTCCAAATACCACTGGCATTACACCTCTTCCAAATTATTGCACAAATTACCTTCCAAATACCACTGGCATTACACAAATTACCTCTTCCAAATACCACTGGCATTACACAAATTACTTCTTCCAAATACTGGCATTGCACAAATTACCTCTTCCAAATACCACTGGCATTGCACAAATTACCTCTTCCAAATACCACTGGCATTGCACAAATTACCTCTTCCAAATACCACTGGCATTACACAAATCACCTCTTCCAAATACCACTGGCATTACACAAATTACCTCTTCCAAATACCACTGGCATTACACAAATTACTAATCTTCCAAATACCACTGGCATTTCACAAATTACCTCTTACAAATACCACTGGCATTACACAAACTATCTTTTCAAAATACCACTGGCATTACACAAATTACCTTTCCCAAATACCACTGGCATTACACAAATTACTTCTTCCAAATACCACTGGCATTGCACAAATTACCTTTTCCAAAATTACCACTGGCATTACACAAATTACCTTTTCCAAATACTACTGGCATTACAAATTACAAATTACCTTCTTCCAAATACCACTGGCATTACACAAATTACCTTTTCCAAATACCACTGGCATTACACAAATTACCAAAATACCACTGGCATTACACAAATTACCACTCATTCACAAATTACCAAATACTGGCATTACACAAATTTCCAAATACTACTTTTCTTTTCAAATACCACTGGCATTACACAAATTACCTTTTCCAAATACTACTGGCATTACACAAATTACTTTTTCCAAATACCACTGGCATTACACAAATTATTTTTTCCAAATACTACTGGCATTACACAAATTACCTTTTCCAAATATTACTGGCATTACATAAATTACCTTTCCCAAATACCACTGGCATTACACAAATTACTTCTTCCAAATACCACTGGCATTACACAAATTACCTTTTCCAAATACTACTGGCATTACAGAAATTACCTTTTCCAAATACCACTGGCATTACACAAATTACCTTTTCCAAATACTACTGGCATTAACAAATTACCTCTTCCAAATATTACTGGCATTACGCAAATTATCTTGTCCCAAATACCACTGGCATTACACAAATTACTTCTTCCAAATACCACTGGCATTACACAAATTACCTTTTCCAAATACCACTGGCATTACACAAATTATCTTTTCCAAATACCACTGGCATTACACAAATTACCTTTTCCAAATACTACTGGCATTACACAAATTACCTCTTTCAAATACCACTGGCATTACACAAATTAACTTTTCTAAATACTACTAGCATTACACAAATTACCTTTTCCAAATACTACTGGCATTACGTAAATTATCTTTTCCAAATACCACTGGCATTACACAAATTACCTTTTCCAAATACTACTGGCATTACACAAATTACCTTTTCCAAATACTACTGGCATTACACAAATTACTTTTTCCAAATACCACTGGCATTACACAAATTACCTTTTCCAAATACTACTGGCATTACAGAAATTATCTTTTCCAAATACCACTGGCATTACACAAATTATTTTCTTTTTACCAAATTTCCAATGGCATTGCACAAATTACCTTTTCCAAATACCACTGGCATTACACAAATTATCTTTTCCAAATACCACTGGCATTACACAAATTACCTTTTCCAAATACCACTGGCATTACACAAATTATCTTTTTCCAAATACCAATGGCATTGCACAAATTACCTTGTCCAAATACCACTGGCATTACACAAATTATCTTTTCAAATACTACTGGCATTACACAAATTACCTCTTCCAAATACCACTGGCATTACACAAATTACCTTTTCCAAATACCACTAGCATTACACAAATTACCTTTTCCAAATACTACTGGCATTACATAAATTATCTTTTCCAAATACCAAATACTACTAGCATTACACAAATTACCTTTTCTAAATACTACTAGCATTACACAAATTACCTTTTCCAAACACCAAGATGTGGAAGAGATTGTCAGCTAGACTGGCCAAGTGGTTTTTGAAATCCACCTTCAACATATCGGCAACCGGCTCCTTGCTGGCGGCTATGACATTCAACTCACGCCACACGGCCCACGTAATTATCTGAAAATGATAACAAAAAAACGGAAATCTTTATCTTATTTTTTTCTTTCAAGTTCACTGTTCTCCATTTTGAGACTTTAACAACACGTACCAAGAAAAAGAAGAAAACAGAAAAGAATTGACAAATGTATAATAAATGATGCTCAACGCAAATAGACGGTGGTTAACATATATTGAAGACACTTTTTCATACTTCAACAAAGAATAATCTATTGAGACAAAAAAACTTACGTGTAGAGCCACACACCGGTGGCTGGTTCTGATGCCTTGTTCCGGCAGTTTGTTTCCAAAGCAGTGAACAAGGAACATATGGAGGCGGGTAAAATAATGACACTGTTCTCAATCTCAATGATGACGAGTCGCATGCATTTGAGGAGCACCTCTTTCAAAGCTGGTGATTGAAAAAATCAAGTTTTTTGAGATCTAGATGAACATAGGGTTATCTGGCCACTACGTTTAAAAGCTCTATGTTCATGTGACTCTGCATCTCACTTCCAAGTCAGTATTCACATCGACGACAATTGTTCTAAAACTTGGTGCCAGTAATCAAAACTTTTTCCTTTTTTTTTTTTTTTTTTTTTTTTAAATATTAGTTTTTATCAGATGTGTGAATGTTTTCTAGACAAGATCAGTGTGGTGTTCTTAATGTGGGAATGCTTTCAAATTAAAATCTGTTTACTAAATAAACAGAGGCTATAAATATATCTCTTCAAACACAAGGGTAATTAATGCATAACAAATTCTTCCAGAGTACAACGATAAAGATAGATTTATAGTTAATACCCCTGGACAAATGCAGGCTCATAAATGTACATGACTTATCCCTGGACAGGCCATTAAATTCAAAATCCTTCTCAACTCTATGGGAAGCATAGAGTACAGCATACAGTTCAGCAACCTGTTAGACACTTTCTACTAACAATCTAACAATATCTTTTTCTACCTATAGCTGGATACTCCCTCACACTAAGTCAAATGAGGAAATCAGAGTGAAATTCCTTTCCTAAGAGTACAAACTTTGTGAAAAAAACACCTGGGCAAACCACAGTTTTGAACCAGTGCCATCGTGATTACAAACTCATAAACACTACAGGCATTGTGGCATAGTCAGTTGTGTTGTGAGTGTGCAATCACAATGGTGGTGGTTCAAAACCCTTGCTAGCCAAAGTGCTTTGTCACAATATTATACTGTTAGGAAAGTCACTCCACTCTGCTTTCTCACTTGACTCAGGTGTGAATGAGTGTCCAGCTGTAGGCAGAGGAGGATCTTGTCAGAGTGTAAGTGTGAAGCATCTAACAGGTGTAAGCAGCTCTACTGTATGCTCCCAAGGTTGAAAGAGATTTCGATTGAAACGGCCTGCCCAGGGATAAAGGACATATAGTAGATAAGTCTGCACTTGTATACAGACTATAAATCTGAAATAGCCTGCCCAGGGATAAAGGACATATAGTAGATAAGTCTGCACTTGTACGGGAATACAGACTATAAATCTGAAATAGCCTGCCCAGGGATAAAGGACATATAGTAGATAAGCCTGCACTTGTACGGGAATACAGACTATAAATCTATCTCTGTATACAGCATATCACTTACTTGGAGGTTTGGGATGATCTTTCAGAGAATAGTTTGGCGGACATCCGCATGGCAGATCTGCCACAAATGAAATGACTGGCTTGATGAAGGAGTCGGAAGTCTTCACTTTGATGAGAAATCTCAGCATTGGCTCCAACACTCTGAGAAGTGGATGGAAATCAAATCAAAGTATGTGCGTTGCCATGCGGTATTGCCATAAAACTTTTGGGAAATTATCAATGATTTAAAGCAATCAAACTAGATCTATCAATAGATAATAAATATTATACGTATGAACAGCAGGGGAGTTGTTAATTTTGGTGTTTGGGAATTTCACTATAAAAATTGAAATTGTTCTCAAACATCTTAATCCTTCATTCAAAGTTTAAATAAAGTTCACAGCACCATCTGAAATGATGTACGATGAGAACTGGTGCTCACACTGAGAATTGCTGAGTATCTGAAAGACATAATTCAACAGGTAACCTTGAATGATATTCAAAAGCATGTCACTAAAACCCTGCATTAAATAACGTACCTGCAAGTGAATGGTTCCATTATGTAAAAGACTGAAAGCAACCATTCTGGAACCTGTTCAAAAGACAAAACAACAAATAAAACATGACTTAAAGATTTCTTGTTTCAAAAATTCTTTAAAAAGAATGGGCTTTTTAGAATTACAAATTACATGCATTTGCAGTCATTCAAAGTATATATATGGATATTTAAATATTAATCTTCTTACAGATAAAATATTATATAGTAAAAATATTCTCAAAATACTTTAGTTCCATCAATAAATGTCATCAAAATTAATTAATTTACCCAAAAGAATTCAAATGACACAAGACTAAAAAGCCCCAAAATTTTCATGTTTTAAGCATTGTAAGACGATATGTGCTTACCTCCATCTCGGGTGAAACCAAAGGATTTTTAACATTGAACATCTCCCAGCACACACTCCTAGCATGAGAAAAGAACAATTTTAAAATTCACAAGAAGGAACAGAACTGTTTTTCACATCACAACCAGACATTGTACAAAAGTAGAAATTGAGGTGGTAACGCAAATATATATATATATATATATATAATATATATATATATATATATATATATATATATATATATATATATATATATATATATATATATATATATATATATATATATACACCAGAATGCAATAAATACCTTAATAATATTAATGTCAAATTGATCACATATTGCAAAAGTAATTATATTGCAAACACCTTTATACGTAGGCTCTACAACTAAGTAAATTTTTCTCTACTGACAATAAGATTTTGACACAGGTCATGAGATTTTATACACTTCCATGAACCAATGATGTCACTGAACTGAGACTGCATACATTTCTGTGCCATACAAAATTTGTGTGTACAGGCAATGATACGAAAAACCTTTTCACAAAAACATACAAAGATTTTAATGTTGCAAATTGTCGCAGCTGGTCGCTATCTGCACAAAGAACATTAGACAACTTTTGAGCAAGACCTTAAAAAAAAAACGTTTGAAGCAAATTTTCATCATCGTGGATAGAAAAGTGAAATTTTTAGCTTTTTTCATTGGTTGAATTTAACTGATATAATATGATGAAGACAATGGAGAAAGTTACTTTTAAATGTCTGAGAAAAAATGTGGGTAGTTCCAAAATTGCTCCATATGTTGTGGATAGCGACAGGCAGCCACAAAATACTTTAGTGTGAAGGTACTACATGTACTATTATTGTTTACACTTTCAAACACAGACAATAAGACTGAAATTGCACTCTGTACCATGAAATCGCACCCTGTACTATGAAATCGCACCATGAAATCACACTCTGTACCATGAAATTGCACCATGAAATTGCACTATGAATTCACACCATGAAATCGCACCCTGTACCATGAAATTGCACCCTTTGAAATTGCATCCTGTACCATGAAATCGCACCCTTTACCATGAAATTGTACCCCTTGAAATTGCACCCTGTACCATGAAATTGCACCCTTTGAAATTGTACCCTGTACCATGAAATTGCACCCCTTGAAATTGCACCCTGTACCATGAAATTGCACCCCTTGAAATTGTACCCTGTACCTTGCAATCGCACCCTGTACAGTAGTCCCTGTATAAATGCACACTTCATAAAAGCATGCTCTGCATAAACACGTGCTTTCCTCTGTTGACCGATTTTTTACTATATAATAAGAGTGTAAAGGCACGGTCGACACGTATGAAGACACACTTTTCTCTGTAATGCAACTTTATACCCATCCACAGTGGCCTTAACACGAGTCTTTATCAGAAATAACAATAACATGAGAACAGATAGACGGCACATTTTAGCGCGCAATGCTAGGTCTAGGGCAGACGTGTCACTAGTGCGTCAGTCTTCTTCCATATCTAGCTTCAATGTCTGTCAGAGTCCAAGCACTACCCAGACAAATGTCTCAGACAGTCTTATGTCATGTCTGGCCTACACTGTCTGTCCGAGTCCAAGCACTACCCAGACGAATGTGTCAGACAGTCTTATGCCATGTCTGATCTACACTGTCTGTCTGAGTCCAAGCACTACCCAGACGAATTTGTCAGACAGTCTTAGGTCATGTCTGGCCTACACTGTCTGTCTGAGTCTATGCACTACCAAGACGAATTTGTCAGACAGTCTTAGGTCATGTCTGATCTACACTGTCTGTCTGAGTCCAAGCACTACCCAGACGAATTTGTCAGACAGTCTTAGGTCATGTCTGATCTACACTGTCTGTCTGAGTCAAAGCACTACCCAGACGAATGTGTCAGACAGTCTTATGTCATGTCTGGCCTACACTGTCTGTCTGAGTCTATGCACTACCCAGACGAATGTGTCAGACAGTCTTATGCCATGTCTGATCTACATTGTCTGTCTGAATACAAGCACTACCCAGACGAATGTGTCAGACAGTCTTATGTCATGTCTGGCCTACACTGTCTGTCTGAGTCCAAGCACTACCCAGACAATGTGACAGTCTTATGTCATGTCTGGCCTACACTGTCTGTCTGAGTCTATGCATTACCTGACAAATGTCTCAGACAGTCTTATGTCATGTCTGGCCTACACTGTCGATCCCACTCATCCTAGTGTCCTAGTCTCTGATTTCTTGATGTTCAAAGTCAAAGGCTGCATGTCCAGATATTATTCTGTGGAACAACGAATTTATCGATCGATCCAGGTGCGTTATGATTGGCTGTGGCAGTGAGCGGAGATTTCACGCAATGGAATCGACTACGATCGGTGACAGTGACAGGTGATGCACACACTCACTGACAGAGAGCAAGGGAGTGAAGGCAGGGCTTAATGTTCACAGACCATGAGTGATTGGCTTTTGAGGTCGAGTGTACGTAATTAAAGGGTTTGTTTTGAGCACGAAAATTATTGATAGATCTAGATTTACCTTTGCGCAGTCACTTCTTTTACAAAGCTGAAAACCAAAGCATTTTCTTCCAAAATTTTGTATGACTTTTGATCTGCTTTCCGAGATGGCAAATTTAAAAAAACAACAAAGAAAAACAACAAAAAGCCAAAGAAGCAAAAAACAAAAGTGAACAAGCAATCAGTATTACACGTACGTGCCAACGTATCGACCTACCTGTCATTGTCACGCTAATGTGCGTGCTAATCAAGGGGCATAATTAAATAATAATACCCGACATGTTACCTTTAATAAAGAGTTATCTCCCAGTGAACACAGGGTACGCATAAACGCACGCTTTTCTCAGCGCCCAAAGGACGTGCGTTTATCCAGTGACTACTGTACCATGAAATCGCACCTCATATCATGAAATCACACCCTGCACCATGAAATCGGACAAATGACAAGAACATAATGAACACTTCTGGACACAACCAACAAACCTTTCAATTGTAGGAACAATACATTTGGCCAGGGCATCGGGGAAGAACTGCAGGTGAGATGTGACGTGTACAATGGCGTCCGACACTTTCTGGACATCGGATTTGGGTTTCCCGTTGCCGCCACTGACTTTGTGCGCTCCTACTGGAGTGGAGGGGCTGTTGCTGAGAGAGCCGGTGGAGTCTGTGGAGCCTTGGCTCTGATGAGCCGCCAGTAGCTTGGCAGGCGGTGAGCTGATGTCATCATCGTCATCTTTGGAGTTGCTCTTGGAGACTGGTTTGGACTTGCTGAGGGACCAAAGGGAGAGAGAGAGAGAGAGAGAGAGAGAGAGAGAGAGAGAGAGAGAGAGAGAGAGAGAGAGAGAGAGAGAGAGAGAGAGAGAGAGAGAGAGAGAGAGAGAGAGAGACAGACAGACAGACAGACAGACAGACAGACAGACAGAGACAGACAGAGAGAGAGACAGAGAGAGAGAGAGAGAGAGAGAGAGAGAGAGAGAGGGAGGGAGAGAGAGAGAGAGAGGGAGAGGAGGGAGAGGGAGGGAGAGAGAGAGAGAGGAGAGAGAGAGAGAGAGAGAGAGAGAGAGAGAGAGAGAGAGAGAGAGAGAGAGAGAGAGAGAGAGAGAGAGAGAGAGGAGAGAGAGGGAGAGAGAGAGAGGGAGAGAGGGAGAGGGAGACAGAGAGAGAGAGAGGGAGAGAGAGAGAGAGAGACGGAGAGAGAGAGGGAAGAGGGAGGGAGGGAGAGAGAGGGAGACAGAGAGAGAGGAGGGAGGAGGGAGAGAGGGAGAAAGAGGGAGAGAGAGAGAGAGAGGGGGGGAGAGAGAGAGAGAAAGAGAGGGAGAGAGGGAAAGAGGGAGGGAGGGAAGGAGGGAAGGAGGGAATGAGGGAGGGAGGGGGAGAGAATAAAATTTCTAAAGAGAGAGAGAGAGAGAGAGAGAGAGAGAGAGAGAGAGGGAGGGATGACGGAACCAAAGGGAAGAGAAGAGAGGGGGAGAGGAGGGGAGATTGCATTTGATTAAGGTTCAACCTTCAAATAAGTTTGCATCAATAAAATTTCTAAAATAAGAAAGAAATAATATACTATTTAGAGCAAAGGCAAACTTTCAATGTTAAAAGGTTAAGGCTACTGTATTTGTGCATCGAAGTGATTAATTATTGCCTAGGTTGCATATCTTAGAAGATGAGCCATTCTAAAACATAAATCTCAAAACAGGTAGGTCATTAATTAAATGAACGTTTTTTTTGTTAAAATGAAACAGGTTTGATGTTCCAATGTTTGGAAATGGAAATACATCATTAAATTCCGCCACCATGCAAGCAAGCACACACATGATACAAACATACACACACACACACACACACACACTCTCTCTCTCTCTCTCTCTCTCTCTCTCCCCTCCTCCTCTCCCTCCCTCCCAATCTCTCTCTCTCTCTCTCTCTCTCTCTCTCTCTCTCTCTCTCTCTCTCTCTCTCTCTCTCTCTCTCCCTCCCTCCCTCCCTCCCCTCCCCCCCTCCTCTCCCTCCCTCCCTCCCTCCTCCCTCTCTCCCTCTCCTCTCTCTCCCTCCTCTCTCCTCTCCCTCCTCTCCTCTCTCTCTCTCTCTCTCTCTCTCTCTCTCTCTCTCTCTCTCTCTCTCTCTCCCCCTCTCCCCCTCCCTCCCTCCCTCCCTCCCAGACTGTCAATTCAGTCAACTGGAACTTTCTTTGACAAGATATGTCCACATCGCAGCACAAACGTTACACTGTTATTTGTAAATTTTGCGATTAACTTTGACAAGCAAATATGTCTACCTAACAGAAGCATCCATTTGAATACTAAACATGGTTGAAAAGTTGTCAAATATTTTGACAACCTAGAGTAACAGTAGACATATGAAATAATTGAAAGCTTATTGTGCGCAAGTAGAAAGGCATTATAAACAAAGGAACAACATGACTTACTTTTATGTGATTGAATGGATTACAGTGCCCTTACAAATGTAAAAATGTCAACAACAAAAACATAGAAGAAAGAGAACCTACCAGCAGCAGTACAAAACACATCTAACATTGGTGCATTTGATTAGTACAAATCACATCTAGCATTGGTGCATTTGATTAGAACAATGTTAATACAATATTATGTTGAGCCGATGCCTGTCAAGACAGGAAACATCTGATAAATCTCGAGCTATGTATGAAATATGCATAGCCCCACTCCAAAGATCAAGGTAAAAAAGTAACTTTTTGTAAGCAAGAAAGTCAGGGCCAAAACGTTGTACATATTGTCACAGATTTGTAAGTTGTAAAAGGGAAAAGCTCAAATAAAGAAAGAGTTTTAGCATTTAACAATGAACATTATTCCAAGAGTTAAAACCGTTTAAATTTACCCCCAACCGTTAACTTAAATTTCAGAAGATAAACAAAAACAAAACAAGACATGACATTTAGAAATAAAACCAAGCAGAAATGAGTCATAAAAGTGTCAAAGTGAGTGATGACTAACATTGAAAAAAATACAAAAAAACAATTTAGCAGAAACAAACAAAGAATGAAGCGAAAACCTCTCATCTTCTCTTTGTTGCAAACAAACAAATAACGAATACACATTTGAAATCTAAAGACATTAACCCTTTAGCGTTTAAACCGGCAAAAACCGACACGTGCAAAACCTCTAAAGTTCTAAGCGACAGAAACCAACACCTGCCAATACAGGCCCACATTGTTCAAGCCGACAGAAACCGACAAGTGACACACCTCTTGTTTTGCTAACTCTAATTGGTAACTTAAATGATGCTTTTGTTCTAAATTTAGAATAGAATACAAGATTAAAGGTCAGGGCAGCTTCACGTTACAAACTGAAGGTAGTGGCGCAAAAGTGCAGACCGATCCGCATTCTTTTGTGAAGATCAGCTGGCAGGAAGTCAGAAAAATGTAAACAAACCGAGTTGCCACAGTGGAGAGGAAGTTGAACATACAGAGCAAGATGGCCGCCGCTTAACGTAAACGCTAAAGGGGTTGAAAAAGCATAAATCTTACAAACCTATTTATAAACAACTCATCAAAACAAAAAAGCCAATTCACATAGAATCCTTTTCTTTAAACACCCATTCAAACAGAATCCATTAATTTTTAATTTGCTTAATAACCTATATACCCGAAATCCATTTTCTAATATAAGGTACAAATAGAATCCATTCATTTTAAAGACATCTGCTCCCAGAATCAATTAATTTCATAAAATACGTACACAGAATTCATTAATTCTTAAGTTCATTACACAGAATCCATACACTTCAAAACAAATTTACAATGAATCCCCTCATTGAAAAGAAAAAGAATATATTAAATCACATACACAGAATCTATTGCTTTTAAAAGCTATGAACACAGGACTTGATTAATCTTACAAGCCTATCAACATGAAATCCATTCACTCTAAAGAAATGATTACATTCAATCCATTCATTATGAAAAATCCTCCTTGCACAAAACTCATCCAGTAACAGCCTATTTACTCATAGAAAATACTCATTTGAAAAACCTATTTACACAAAAAAAAAATATTTACATAAACTTCCCTCCTTATTCAAGCCTGTTACCACAGAGATTTAAAACACTCATTTGAAAAAGCCTATTTACACACACATAAAACTATTTACATAAACTTCCCTCCTTATTCAAGCCTGTTACCAGAGAGATTTAAAACACTCATTTGAAAAGCCTATTTACACACACACATAAAACTATTTACACAAACTTCCCTCCTTATTCACGCCTGTTACCACAAATCTCATTCAGTTTGCAATCAACTTTGGCAAAATGAAAGCAACAATCAGAAGAAAAAACAAAGCAAAACGTGGGCCAAATGTAAAAGATGATAATTCAAATGAAATGATCATCCTACGGTGCACTTGTGACAAGGAAGCCCTGATTATAGAATGTTCCTTTGGATAAAAAAAACCATAGCGACATTGAACTTTGACCTACCACCCAATGACGTCACTGTAGCCACACCTACAAATGTTGCAAAAGTAGAAAAGCAAATCAAAAAGCTGTGAAACAAGCCATTTTAAGTCACATTGCACTCCTTGTGTTATCATTTCTCTCCAACAGATTTGTGTGCGTATGTGTGTGTGTCTGTTATTTTAACCTGAATTTCATTTTGTCATCCAATGTCACCATACACAAGAGTTTTGGTATGACTTATCTTTTAATTATGCCATGACAGCACATTCGGTCAAAAACGAAGAGGCTAACAACTCTCCATAGAACGTGAATAGAGCATAATTGTTTTCCATCCATCTC
This sequence comes from Doris montereyensis, assembly GCA_037039925.1. Taxonomy (NCBI): domain Eukaryota; kingdom Metazoa; phylum Mollusca; class Gastropoda; order Nudibranchia; family Dorididae; genus Doris; species Doris montereyensis. Next base: position 414,045 of record JAXRKP010000172.1, on the reverse strand, counting down.
AGATAAAACTAGATGCCAAATCCTGATAACTTGAGATCAGGTATGATTTTATCCCAATCCATGCCCATGTTAGGCGGGGGGGGGGGGGGGGGGATTCAAACCAATGGACCTCCAGCTTGTAGAGTAAGGTCTGAATCCCATTAGAAAATATTTTTCTAACATCATCTCATTACTAAATGTAGAGAAGGCATATCAATACAAAATCAGCAAGACAAATTTCTATGCTATCCATGAAGACAATGAAGGAGTTTGAAAATAGCTTACCTTAAATACATTGCAAGTTTACTGGTAGCAGAGTTTTCTTGCAAGCAAGTTCTTGTCAACAATAAGATTGACAAAGTATAGTTTTTCATCAGCAAAGCCTAGGGAAGGGGAACAGAAAGAGTTATGTGAGATGTACCCATACGCAAGTGTATCATAACTACAACAGAAACAGTTATATGAGATGTACCCATAGACAAGTGTATCATAACTACAACAGAAAGAGTTATGTGAGATGTACCCATAGACAAGTGTATCATAACTACAACAGAAACAGTTATATGAGATGTACCCATACGCAAAGATATCATACCTACAACAGAAACAGTTATTTGAGATGTACCCATAGACAAGTGTATCATAACTACAACAGAAATATGAGATGTACCCATAGACATGTGAGATCTACCCATAGACAAGTGTATCCATACCTACAACAGAAACAGTTATATGAGATGTACCCATAGACAAGTGTATCATACCTACAACAGAAACAGTTATTTGAGATGTACCCATAGACAAGTGTATCATAACTACAACAGAAACAGTTATGTGAGATGTACCCATAGACAAGTGTATCATACCTACAACAGAAACAGTTATTTGAGATGTACTCATAGACAAGTGTATCATAACTACAACAGAAAGAGTTATGTGAGATGTACCCATAGACAAGTGTATCATAACTACAACAGAAAGAGTTATGTGAGATGTACTCAAAAGTGTATCATAACTACAACAGAAAGAGTTATGTGAGATGTACCCATAGACAAGTGTATCATAACTACAACAGAAAGAGTTATGACAAGTGTATTTTCATTCAAAATGTAACATACATCTAATAAAAAAGCAGAAAAAACACAGTTTTAAAATGCTTATCTGAACAAGATGTCTATGTGTGTGACAAGTCTATCACCAACATGTCTATGTGTGTGACAAGTCTACTACCAATATGTTTACCTGTGTGACAAGTCTACTACCAATATGTCTATGTGACAAGTCTATCACCAACATGTCTAACTACCAATAAGTCTATGTGTGTGACAAGTCTATCATAACTACAACAGACAAGTCTATCACCAATATGTCTATGTGAGATGTCTACTCATCAGACAAGTGTGTACAAGTCATAAATATGTCTATGTGTGTGACAAGTCTCTCAGTCTATGTGTGTGACAGTCTAGTTATGTGTGTGATCTATCACCAATATGTCTATGTGTGTGACAAGTCTATCATAGACAAGTGTATCATACTATGTCTATGTGTGTGACAAGTCTACTTATGTCTATGTGTGTGACAAGTCTACCACCAACATGTCTATGTGTGTGACAAGTCTATCACCAACATGTCTATGTGTGTGACAAGTCCACCACCAACATGTCTACAAGTCTATCACCAACATGTCTATGTGTGTGTTACCAACATGTCTAACAAGTCTATCAAACATGTCTTGTGTGTTACAAGTTTATCACAATTACAAGTCTGTTTATGTCTATGTGTGTGAAAAGCTAAAACATGTCTATGATATAAAATGTCTCAAGTCAAAATATGTCATGTGTGTGAAATGTATGTCTTGTGACAAGTCTACACTATGTCTATTATGTGACAAGTTACTACCAATATGTCTATGTGTGTGACAAGTCTATCACCAACATGATATGTGTGTGACAAGTCATCACCAACATGTCTATGTTGTGACAAGTCTACACCAATATGTCTACCTGTGTGACAAGTCTACTACCAATATGTCTATGTGTGTGACAAGTCTATCACCAACATGTCTATGTGTGTGACAAGTCTATCACCAAATGTCTATGTGTGTGACAAGTCTACTACCAATATGTTTGTGTGTGATGTGTGTGACAAGTCTACTACCAATATGTCTATGTGTGTGACAAGTCTATCACCAACATGTCTATGTGTGTGACAAGTCTATCACAAGTCATACATGTCTATGTGTGTGACAAGTCTATCACCAACATGTCTATGTGTGTGACAAGTCTATTACCAATATGTCTATGTGTGTGACAAGTCTACTACCAATATGTCTATGTGTGTGACAAGTCTATCACCAATATGTCTATGTGTGTGACAAGTCTATCACCAATATGTCTATGTGTGTGACAAGTCTATCACCAATATGTCTATGGAGTGTGACAAGTCTACTACCAATATGTCTATGTGTGTGACAACAAATATGTCTCAAGTCTACCAACATGTCTATGTGTGTGACAAGTCTACTACCAATATGTCTATCATGTGTGACAAGTCTATCACCAATATGTCTATGTATGTGACAAGTGACAAGTCTATCACCAACATGTCTATGTGTGTGACAAGTCTATCACCAACATGTCTACTCACCAATATGTCTATGTGTGTGACAAGTCTACTACCAATATGTCTATGTGTGTGACAAGTCTATCACCAACATGTCTATGTGTGTGACAAGTCTATCACCAACATGTCTATGTGTGTGACAAGTGTCTATGTGTGTGACAAGTCTATCACCAACATGACTAACAGTCTATCACCAATGTGTCTATGTGTGTGACAAGTCTATCACCAACATGTCTATGTGTGTGACAAGTCTACTACCAATATGTCTATGTGTGTGACAAGTTTACAACACCAATATGTCTATGTGTGTGACAAGTCTATCACCAATATGTCTATGTGTGTGACAAGTCTATCACCAACATGTCTATGTGTGTGACAAGTCTACCACCAATATGTCTATGTGTGTGACAAGTCTATCACCAACATGTCTATGTGTGTGACAAGTCTATCACCAACATGTCTATGTGTGTGACAAGTCTATACCAACAGTCTATATGAATATGTCTATGTGTGTGACAAGTCTATCATCACCAACATGTCTATGTATGTGACAAGTCTATCACCAATATGTCTATGTGTGTGACAAGTCTATCACCAGCATGTCTATGTGTGTGACAAGTCTATCACCAACATGTCTATGTGTGTGACAAGTCTATGTGTGTGACAAGTCTACCAATATGTCTATGTGTGTGACAAGTCTATACCAACATGTCTATGTGTGTGACAAGTCTATCAATATGTTTAACTGTGTCTTATGTGACAAATCTATCACCAATATGTGTGTGACAAGTCTATCACCAATATGTCTATGTGTGACAAGTCTATCACCAATATGTCTATGTGTGTGACAAGTCTACTACCAATATGTCTATGTGTGTGACAAGTCTATCACCAATATGTCTATGTGTGTGACAAGTCTATCACCAACATGTCTATGTGTGTGACAAGTCTACACCAATATGTCTATGTGTGTGACAAGTCTACTACCAATATGTCTATGTGTGTGACAAGTCTATCACCAACATGTCTATGTGTGTGACAAGTCTACTACCAATATGTCTATGTACAAATCAAAGTATTGACAAACATGTCTACAAGTCTACCAATATGTCTATGTGTGACAAGTCTATCACCAATATGTCTATGTGTGTGACAAGTCTACTCACCAACATGTCTATGTGTGTGTGACAAGTCTATCACCAATATGTCTATGTGTGTGACAAGTCTACTACCAATATGTCTATGTGTGTGACAAGTCTATCACCAACATGTCTATGTGTGTGACAAGTCTATCACCAATATGTCTATGTGTGTGACAAGTCTATCACCAATATGTCTATGTGTGTGACAAGTCTATCACCAATATGTCTATGTGTGTGACAAGTCTATCACCAACATGTCTATGTGTGTGACAAGTCTATCACCAATATGTCTATGTGTGCTATGATGTGACAAGTCTACTACCAATATGTCTATGTGTGTGACAAGTCTACACCAATATGTCTATGTGTGTGACAAGTCTATCACCAATATGTCTATGTGTGTGACAAGTCTACTACCAATATGTCTATGTGTGTGACAAGTCTATCACCAATATGTCTATGTGTGTGACAAGTCTATACCACAACATGTCTATGTGTGTGACAAGTCTATCACCAATATGTCTATGTCTATGTGACAAGTCTACTACCAATATGTCTATGTGTGTGACAAGTCTACCACCAACATGTCTATGTGTGTGACAAGTCTATCACCAACATGTCTATGTGTGTGACAAGTCTACTCACCAACATGTCTATGTGTGTGACAAGTCTATCACCAATATGTCTATGTGTGTGACAAGTCTATCACCAACATGTCTATGTGTGTGACAAGTCTATCACCAACATGTCTATGTGTGACAAGTCTATCACCAATATGTCTATGTGTGTGACAAGTCTATCACCAATATGTCTATGTGTGTGACAAGTCTATCACCAACATGTCTATGTGTGTGACAAGTCTATCACCAATATGTCTATGTGTGTGACAAGTCTACTACCAATATGTCTATGTGTGTGACAAGTATGTGACAAGTCTATGTCTATGTGTGTGACAAGTCTATCACCAATATGTCTATGTGTGTGACAAGTCTATACCAATATGTCTATGTGTGTGACAAGTCTATCCACCAATATGTCTATGTGTGTGACAAGTCTATCACCAATATGTCTATGTGTGTGACAAGTCTATCACCAACATGTCTATGTGTGTGACCAAAATCTATCACCAACATGTCTATATGTCTATGTGTGTGACAAGTCTACTACCAATATGTCTATGTGTGTGACAAGTCTACTACCAATATGTCTATGTGTGTGACAAGTCTACTACCAATATGTCTATGTGTGTGACAAGTCTACTACCAATATGTCTATGTGTGTGACAAGTCTATCACCAATATGTCATGTCTCTATGTGTGTGACAAGTCTACTACCAATATGTCTATGTGTGTGACAAGTCTATCACCAACATGTCTATGTGTGTGACAAGTCTATCACCAACATGTCTATGTGTGTGACAAGTCTACTACCAATATGTCTATGTGTGTGACAAGTCTACTGTCTATGTGTGTGACAAGTCTATCACCAACATGTCTATGTGTGTGACAAGTCTATCACCAATATGTCTATGTGTGTGACAAGTCTATCACAACATGTTTATGTGTGTGAAAAGTCTATCACCAATATGTCTATGTGTGACAAGTCTATCACCAATATGTCTATGTGTGTGACAAGTCTACTACCAACATGTCTATGTGTGTGACAAGTCTATCACCAATATGTCTATGTGTGTGACAAGTCTACTACCAATATGTCTATGTGTGTGACAAGTCTACTACCAATATGTCTATATGTGTGACAAGTCTATCACCAATATGTCTATGTGTGTGACAAGTCTACTACCAATATGTCTATGTGTGTGACAAGTCTACTACCAATATGTCTATGTGTGTGACAAGTCTATCACCAACATGTCTATGTGTGTGACCAACATGTCTATGTGTGTGTCTATGTGTGTGACAAGTCTATCACCAACATGTCTATGTGTGTGACAAGTCTATCACCAACATGTCTACCAACCAATATGTCTATGTGTGTGACAAGTCTATCACCAATATGTCTATGTGTGTGACAAGTATCACCAACATGTCTACCAATATGTCTATGTGTGTGACAAGTCTATCACCAACATGTCTATGTGTGTGACAAGTCTATCACCAATATGTCTATGTGTGTGACAAGTTTACCACCAATATGTCTATGTGTGTGACAAGTCTATCACCAATATGTCTATGTGTGTGACAAGTCTACTACCAATATGTCTATGTGTGTGACAAGTCTATCTACCAACATATGTCTATGTGTGTGACAAGTCTATCACCAACATGTCTATGTGTGTGACAATTCTACTACCAATATGTCTACAAGTCTACTACCAATATGTCCAAGTCTACTACCAATATGTCTATGTGTGTGACAAGTCTACTACACCAATATGTCTATGTGTGTGACAAGTCTATCACCAACATGTCTATGTGTGTGACAAGTCTACCCAACATGTCTATGTGTGTGTGACAAGTCTATCACCAACATGTCTATGTGTGTGACAACATGTCTATGTGTGTGACAAGTCTATCACCAATATGTCTATGTGTGTGACAAGTCTATCACCAATATGTCTACAAGTCTATCACCAACTATGTGTGTCTATGTGTGTGACAAGTCTATCACCAATATGTCTATGTGTGTGACAAGTCTATCACCAATATGTCTATGTGTGTGACAAGTCTACCACCAATATGTCTATGTGTGTGACAAGTCTATCACCAACATGTCTATGTGTGTGACAAGTCTATCACCAATATGTCTATGTGTGTGACAAGTCTATCACCAATATGTCTATGTGTGTGACAAGTCTAACCAACATGTCTATGTGTGTGACAAGTCTATCACCAATATGTCAATATGTCTATGTGTGTGACAAGTGTCTATGTGTGTGACAAGTCTACCAACATGTCTATGTGTGTGACAAGTCTATCACCAACATGTCTATGTGTGTGACAAGTCTACACCAATATGTCTATGTGTGTGACAAGTCTATCACCAATATGTCTATGTCTATGTGTGTGACAAGTCTGTCTAACATGTCCAATACAAGTCTATCACCAACATGTCTATGTGTGACAAGTCTATCTCCAACATGTGTGTGACAAGTCTATCACCAATATGTCTATGTGTGTGACAAGTCTATCACCAACATGTCTATGTGTGTGACAAGTCTATCACCAACATGTCTATGTGTGTGACAAGTCTATCACCAACATGTCTATGTGTGACAAGTCTATCACCAACATGTCTATGTGTGTGACAAGTCTATCACCAACATGTCTATGTGTGTGACAAGTCTATCACCAACATGTCTATGTGTGTGACAAATCTATCACCAATATGTCTATGTGTGTGACAAGTCTACTACCAATATGTCTATGTGTGTGACAAGTCTATCACCAATATGTCTATGTGTGTGTGTGTGACAAGTCTACCAACATGTCTACAAGTCTACTACCAATATGTCTATGTGTGTGACAAGTCTATATGTCTATGTGTGTGACAAGTCTATCACCAACATGTCTGTGTGTGACACAAATATGTTTGTGTGTGTGACTACCACCAATATGTCTATGTGTGTGACAAATCTACTACCAATATGTCTATGTGTGTGACAAATCTACCACCAATATGTCTATGTGTGTGACAAATCTACAAATATGTTTGTGTGTGTGACAAATCTATCACCAATATGTCTATGTGTGTGACAAGTCTACTACCAATATGTCTATGTGTGTGACAAATCTACCACCAATATGTGTATGTGTGTGACAAGTCATCCAATATGTTTGTGTGTGTGACAAATCTATCACCAATATGTCTCAAATCTACCACCAATATGTCTATATGTGTGACAAATCTACCACCAATATGTCTATGTGTGTGACAAGTCTATATGTCTATGTGTGTGACAAGTCTACTACCAATATGTCTATGTGTGTGACAAGTCTACCACCAATATGTTTGTGTGTGTGACAAATCTATCACCAATATGTCTATGTGTGTGACAAATCTACCACCAATATGTCTATGTGTGTGACAAATCTACCACCAATATGTTTGTGTGTGTGACAAATCTACCATCAATGTGTTTGCCTGTGTGACAAGTCTACTACTAATATGTTTACCTGTGTGACAAGTCTACAACCAATATGTTTACATGCGTGACAAGTCTACAACCAATATGTTTACATGCGTGACAAGTCTACCACCAATATGTTTACATGCGTGACAAGTCTACTACTAATATGTTTACATGCGTGACAAGTCTACCACCAATATATTTATGTGTGTGACAAGTCTACAACCAATATGTTTACATGCGTGACAAGTCTACAACCAATATGTTTACCCGTGTGACAAGTCTACCACCAATATATTTATGTGTGTGACAAGTCTACCACCAACATGTTTACCTGTGTGACAAGTTTACCATTAATATATTTATCTGTGTAACAATTCTACCACCAATATGTTTACCTGTGTGACAAGTCTACTACCATTATGTTTGCCTGTGTGACAATTCTACCACCATTATGTTTGCCTGTGTGACAATTCTACCACCATTATGTTTACCTGTGTGACAATTCTACCACCAATATGTTTACCTGTGTGACAATTCTACCACCATTATGTTTGCCTGTGTGACAAGCCTGTCGCTAATATATTTACCTGTGTGACTAGTCTACCACTAATATGTTTATCTGTGTGACAAGTCTACAACCAATATGTTTACATGTGTGACAAGTCTACTACCAATATGTTTATCTGTGTGATAAGCCTACCACCAATGTGTTTGCCTATGTGACAAGTCTACCACTAATATGTTTACCTGTGTGACAAGTCTACAACCAATATGTTTACATGTGTGACAAGTCTACTACCAATATGTTTACCTGTGTGACAAGTTTACCACCAATATGTTTACCTATGTGACAAGTCTACCACAAATATGTTTACCTGTGTGACAAGTCTACAACCAATATGATTACCTGTGTGACAAGTGTATTACCAATATGTTTACCTGTGTGACAAGTCTACCACCAATAATGGGTTGTGCTATCAACAGACGCAGGTGAAGGAAGAGAGCTGAGGCAGTCTGCATGTCATCGTAACTGTGAACAAAATGAGCAAGAAGAACAAAATGAACAAGTAGAATAAAATGAACAAGTAGAATCAAATGAACAAGTAGAACAAAATGAACAAGGAGAACAAATTACTTCGTGTAATATCTTCCCCCACGAGTGAAAGTGACCAAAACATCTAAAACAAATCTAATTATAATAGTAACTAT
>JAXRKP010000172.1:375000-402500 GCA_037039925.1 Doris montereyensis | reverse complement strand
CTTGCATCAAAGGCTTTGTTACTAAGCCACTAAGAGTAACCACGCTTTGCATCAAAGGCTTTGTTACTAAGCCACTAAGAGTAACCACGCTTTGCATCAAAGGCTTTGTTACCAAGCCACTAAGAGTAACCACGCTTTGCATCAAAGGCTTTGTTACCAAGCCACTAAGAGTAACCACCCTTTGCATCAAAGGCTTTGTTACCAAGCCACTAAGAGTAACCACGCTTTGCATCAAAGGCTTTGTTACCAAGCCACTAAGAGTAACCACGCTTTTGCATCAAAGGCTTTGTTACCAAGCCACTAAGAGTAACCACGCTTTGCATCAAAGGCTTTGTTATCAAGCCACTAAGAGTAACCACGCTTTGCATGTAGAATCTAAATGATCCCAAGATCATTTTCATTTCATAAATTTTTCCAATAGGAGCAATGTTTAATTAAGGAAAATTTCATTGTTTCCCCATCTTTGAGTAGAATTTTCAGTTACCTAAGTCGTTAGTTTTAACAGGTTTTATAATTTAAAAGTAGCACTTCAGTCTAACATACTGACTCAACCTAATAATCGCGCTTGATATCACCCAGGGTGTAACCTGCTTGTATATAATAAAGATGAAGATGGATTTATAGTCGGAATCCCCGCAAAAGTGTAGGCTCAGATTTTACAAATATCCTTCTCAACTCCCTAGAAAGCATAATCATTACAGATGCCTGTTTGGCATTTTATACTCACACTCTGACAAGATCCTTTTCAGCCTATAAGTGAATCAAGGGAGAAAAGTGGAGTGAAACTTTGATTTCAGTTACCCACATCAACAACTAAGTTGATCTCGGGTCGGACTGCTCTGTAAACAGCCAAGGGATCTTTAACGTACACAGAGTGTTGTGATCTGCACACAGGACCTCCTTTTTATCATCTGTCTCCGATGGGACTAGGGGGTAGATTTTGATCGAAAAAACTCAAGACAATGTTTCAACAGTTGGCAGGGCTTGAACCCACTATCTTTTGGTTGAGAGGCCGACACCTTGCCTCTGGACTACCAATTCCCTCAAGCAGAACAAAGTGCCTTTCCTAGGAATACAACGTCGTGAGGAAAAAAATCTTGACAAGTCAAGGTTTAAAACAAGTGATGCTGTCTTGATTACAAACTCACAGCATTGCCAATTACACCGTAACACCTCTTGTATGTTTTTCTCCTTTCAGTTTGAGGTCAACAGTGATGACCTTTGTAATGAGAAGGCATCACATCGTGTGCTCACTAAACTTACTTGTACTGCTTGACCCTTCGAAAACTTGGCTGGACACGGGCGTATCTCTGCATCAGCAAGAGCAACGAGTCTTGGACAATGGCACTGAACAAATTCTGGGAGACTTTTGGAGGCAATATTTGCCACATGTCGTACCTAGTTCCCCTCAGGTGGAAATTCCACATTTGAATGGAAAATGAGCACCGTTCATCCTGTCAAATAGAAGGAAGACATCGGATGGGTAAACCACTGATAAAAAAAGGATGCATCCCAGTGTCTTTTAACATGCATCACCTGTAAATATGGCATCACAGTTTTATTGGTAAATGCACAATCCATCTTTTAAAACAAGATCACAATAGACTAATCAAAAACATAAAAAAAACAAACCATTACAAATTTTACAAGGCTAAATCAACTTCAAAATACAGCTTTTCAAAAGTACATGATCCTGTTTCATGGCACTTTATTAAGTACTTTCCCATTTCATATAGTCCATTTGCAAGATTTTTTTAACTTCCCGAATATCAAATCTCACATTGTGTTTATTAAACAGATATAATATCTCTGACGGCATTTTATTCCAATAACAATAAGTAGCTCAGTAAAAATTCAACATGTTAAACTCAAACATGTCTTAAAACCATTGGATGCTCTTTTTGCCAAAATTCAATAAAATTGTTTAGATTTTCATCATAATTCTAAAGACGAAATGTAATTCCTTTAGAAACATCCTAAACATGATCCCCAACGGGTTACAAAATCTCTTCATAAAAATATTCTTCATTGCAATAAATGCTTCTTCCAGTGCTCTACTCTAAAAATAAAAAAAGCAAAAGGAAAATCATATGAAACTTTCACATCGCTTTTTTTTTTAAGCCAGCACACTTCAATTCAATTCAGTCCTCAAATCCAGCACCCTTGAATATTTTTGTCTTCAAACCCAGGACCTTTGAATAAGATTTGTCTTCAAATCCAGGACCTTTGAGTAAATTTTGTCTTCAAATCCAGGACCTTTGAATAAATTTTGTCTTCAAATCCAGGACCTTTGAATAAATTTTGTCTTCAAATCCAGGACCTTTGAATAAATTTTGTCTTCAAATCCAGGACCTTTGAATAAATTTTGTCTTCAAATCCAGGACCTTTGAATAAATTTTGTCCTCAAATCCAGGACCTTTGAATAAATCTTGTCTTCAAATCCAGGACCTTTGAATAAATCTTGTCTTCAAATCCAGGACCCTTGAATAAATGTTCTCTTCAAATCCGACACCCATAAATAATTGTCATTGACATGAAAGTGCTCAGCTCACCTCGTAAAACTCCTTCAATTCACTCCAATGTCCACTCTCAGCGTCACTCAGCACAGCCGTGGAAATCAGTTGATTGTGGAGTTGCAGAATGTGTTTCCCGAGACCTTCCACCAGATCTGTGTATTGCTTTAATAGGCTAGACATGAACTTTTTCCTGAGAGAATTTGAAACAGAAAAAAAGGAAAAATACTGTTATGCCAATATATCGGTTTAAGTAATAAAGCGAAGTATTCACTTGAATACACACATTGTGTGATGCCTGAGGCTTGTTTGTTGTCTGACAAAGGGTTATACCCGAAACGTCACGTATTTGTTTTGTCTTTATTAGTGGAGTTTTATTGTCATATTTCGCCTTTGAATCACTACTGACTTGACAGAAAGTTTTAATATGAACAATTCTAACTGTAAATAAAATCTTAATATGAACAATTCTAACTGTAAATAAAATCTTAATATGAACAATTCTAACTAAAAAATCTTAAAATTCTAACTGTAAATAAAATCTTAATATGAACAATTCTAATTGTAAATAAAATCTTAATATGAAAATTCTAAATAAATGTAAATAAAATTTTAGTATGAACAATTCTAACTGTAAATAAAATCATTCTAACTGTAAATAAAATCTTAGTATGAACAATTCTAACTGTAAATAAAATCTTAGTATGAACAATTCTAACTGTAAATAAAATCCTAATATCAACATTTCTAATAACAACCTGCAAAAAATTATGTTGATGGAAAACAAGACTTTTTGTGATTAGATACTGACCCATTTTCCTCAGCAGACAAAGTCTTCTCAACATGATGCAAATAGTTTTTTATATAAACAGCATTGGAAATGATAATCAACATTTGTTTCAGTGTTGACTTTGATGGGATGTCTTTGCTCAGCTGAGAACAATAAAAATTTCAAAGTCAAACAATCCGAGAGCAAATGTACATAATTTTTTTAATTGAAGCAAAGACTTGATTTATTCTCTTGTCTTCAATTTCGTCTCTCTATGCCTTTCTTGCCTGTTGCATGTGTCTGTTTTATCTCATTAAGATTTTGTATTCTTTATTTTACTATTGGAAGGTTTTTGCTTTCTTGTCTTTAATACATTGCAACATAGCTATAACTATACTAATGACTATCACATGACTAAACTGGCATTTTTCAAAAATATGAAATATCAATTTTCTATCACAATTAACCTTCATAGATATGCAACACCTGAAACTGTCGTTCCGCTAAACGTTGCTACTGAGTGTGCCATTATTACAAATAGATTATTAGGGCATCAAAGGAGAAAAAAATTGTGAAAAATTTGCTTAACAATTTGAGAAAACAGGAGGCAAATATGAACAGGGTCACCTCTGCTCTTAAAGGGGAGTTGGAAGGTTTTCATTCTCAATCTAGAGAAAGTTAAATGAAGATGAAAATATTCATACTTATAACTTGTTTTTAGTTTGCTGTGTTTTAGCTAATCTTTATCTCATAACGTTGGCCTAAGACTGCTGCTGTTTTGAAAATTTATCATTTGCATCGATAAAACAAGTGGAGATTTTAACTCACAGAAACGCAATGAAGATGGAAATTTTTCACGGCAATACCAAGCGAATCAATGAAAGCAGTCCTGACCGGAAGCAAGCAGCCATCCATTCCGGCCCGTGCAAGGGGAAGTAATTCATTAATTGATTGAATAAAATCGTCCAACTCCTGAAAAAACATTAATATGAAATTCCAAATTAGAAAACAAAAAATAATAAAATAATAGAATAACAGTAGAATAGTCACAACTATGTACATAACAAAACAATAATAAAATAATAGAATAACAGTAGAATAGTCACAACTATGTACATAACAAAACAATAATAAAATAATAGAATGACAGTAGAATAGTCACAACTATATACATAACAAAACAATAATAAAATAATAGAATAACAGTAGAATAGTCACAACTATATACATAACAAAAACGCACCTTTTAGCACTCCTTTGCTCTCATGAATTTGCAATATATTCAACAAAAATAGCACCAAAAAAAGGAAAATACATGACTTCTTCATAATTTGCACATACATAATGTAATGTCAACAAGAACAGGAAGATTGTTATAGGTCAGAATTCTGATAATACCCTCCATTTCCCTAAAACTTCACTACAGGGAAATGACAGGAAGGATTTTCACCAATTTCAGTAGAAACTTGTCACAGTTGGGTTTTTTTTATTTCTTACCTTTGATATTACAAATGGATGATCCATATTATCTCCATACTGTACAAAGTTGAGATTGACCGTTTCCAAAACCCGTTTCTCTTCCCACATAGCAGATTCCCGGCCCAGAGCTAGTGACATGGAGTGCTCAATCTTAGTTTCTACTGCCGAGGCAAGACCAGAGGAAATTTTCTTGAAAATCAGACGCCAATCCCAGCGAACACGATCCTCTGATCTGCTTCTTTCTATAACTGTAAAAACAACAAAACAACACACTTAATATAAAATTGAACTGACATTTCATGCTTTAAACCTGAGATTTTCAACTGAACTTGAACAATAATCACAACAACAAAAATCACACCATCTCATCTGTCCATAGAAATTTATTTTCTGAATATGGGGTTGCGATAATATTTTTCTTTCTTCTGGTCAGGGTGGGAAGGGATTTGTGTAGCTTAGTTGATTTGATTTGTCTTTTACTCAGGGTCTTTCTTTTGTAGTTTGGGGAATGTTTTTTTCAGGAGTGGTAAAAAAAGAAAAAGAGAGAGAGAGAGAGAGAGAGAGAAGAGAGAGAGAGAGAGAGAGAGAGAGAGAGAGAGAGAGAGAGAGAGAGAGAGAGAGAGAGAGAGAGAGAGAGAGAGAGAGAGAGAGAGAGAGAGAGAGAGAGGGAGCAAGGGAGCGAGAGAGAGGGAGGGAGGAAGGGAGGGAGGGAGGGAGGGAGAGAGGAGAGAGAGAGGAGAGAGAGAGAAGGAGAGAGAGAGAGAGAGAGAGGAAGAGAGAGAGAGAGAGAGAGAGAGAGAGAGAGAGAGAGAGAGAGAGAGAGAGAGAGAGAGAGAGAGAGAGAGAGAGAGAGAGAGAGAGAGAGAGAGAGAGAGAGAGAGAGAGAGAGAGAGAGAGAGAGAGAGATAGTTTTCAATAAAACCAAGTATTTTACAAAACCTTAACAAAAATTGACTTTTTGATCCTATTTTCTCTTATAATAAGAATTAATGTTTGTCATTGAACAGATAGCTGAAAAATAATAATCGATAAATCAATCATTTATAAAATCTATCAAAAGCTCTTGTTAAATTGTCTCAAGACAAAAAAAAAAAGAAATCTACAAATACCAGGTAGAATAAAATTGAATGTGCTACAGAAAGAGGAAAGGCATTTGAAAGAATTTTTCTATTACTTGAGTGAATACTTTCCACAACTGAATGAAAAACCACTAACAGAAAACCACCAAAGCATTGCTACCTTTTGGGGCAGGTGCCAAATCAACGTGAGACACAGGTGAGTTCCTGCCGGCCGTGTTTGAGGTGTCCAGCTGGGTGTCACTACTGCTGAAAGAGCTGCCAAGGTTTAGGGAATGACGTCGCAATTCTGGGCTCGCACACGGCTTGAGAACACCTGAATTAGCAACAATGAGCAATGAGTTCTTGTCCGATACAAAACTAAATAACAAAGATATTAGATATATAAAAGGTAAAAGTACAAAAAGTCCCAGATTCAAATTTGAGAGTAGGGAAACCAGGAGTAGGGTCTTGATTATTTTTTAAGCATGCAACATAATGTGATGGATCGCCATTTCTTTTCATGCCACCATTACTTATGATGAGTCTGAATAGGCCTAGCTATCCATTTCACTGCAGAGTCAACAAGATGGCCAGAAAAATTTGCCCGAATTGGGAATCAAACGCGGACCTTCTGGGTAGTAATCAGACACTCTGCTGACTGAGCTACCAGTGCCTCCTTTAGATAAAGAACATATAATGACCATCTTGAGCATTGGTACTTAATCATTGCCAGTAGATATATTAGGGGGGGGGGGGGGGACCGCGACTCAGTTATTATCCCATTTTGTTTGAATAACTCATTATGCGTCGTCTAATATTCTAATCTTATTGGCTGAACAGCTGAAAGGGATCTAGGGTAGACAGAGCAAAGAGAAGTTGATGAAGAAAACATGGAAGCATTAAATAGACTTTATTTCCGTTGGTTTTTGTGAAAGCACAATATCATGTTCATAATAAACTAGAGAAACCTATGTCTTCCCTTACAATAGAAAAATACAGACTTTGATAATAAAACTTAAAAACAGAAACTTGAGACTAACGACAAGTTTACATCACCGTACCTCTCAGACTAGATTTTTTCTTGTTTTTTCTCACAGGTAAACCTGTCACATCCCAAGACGTCTGCTTGCAAAGATGCTCAAGAAATTCCTCCAGCTTCAACAGAGACAACACGATAAACCTTATGGAGGCTATGCAGTCCTTTGGGAAGGCCATGCTTGACTGCTTCTGAATGCGTGCCCCACCGGACGTCTTCTCCGTCTCCGTCTTGTAGCTTGACGCCAAAAACATGGTATCCAGGCTGTGAGAGTTGATCGGGGGCTTGTGAGCCCAAATCTCCTGGCCAGGGCTTGATGACGGACTGGAAAATATGCCTGAAAAACATTTTGTGGGAGGAAAACATTTTTTTTTCTAAATGGTCAGAAGGAACTATGTAGCCAAAGAAAAACTTATTAAATTACATATTGGTTATATCTCAGGCGCAGCTAGGTATGTCTGTCTGGTCATTTCTTTCACACAGTCCCCATTAGCTTCATCCGCATGAAGCTGCGACTTATTGAATTCAATTAGAATAAAGTGATAGATTCACAACATACAATTATTATGTTATAGAATCAACAGAAGAAGAAAAATCACAACTTTTGTTTAAAAAGTTCCTTTCAGGCTATTGCAGCCCTTAGAATTGAAGCTTATCCAGGTTTCTGTAGCGTAAAGTGAAACAGGTGATGATACATTGCCTCATGGACAGGACACTAGTCTGTTGTTGCAGGTTATTATCCCCAGCTGGTGCTAGTACACATGTACTAGTACCTGCCCTAAATGTCTGTCCCAGATAATACAATGTAAGCATAAAAATAGCCTCTTTGATTAAGTGTGAATAAAATGAGAGTTCATTTGATACATATTCATTCAAGTTCTAATTGAAGGGGTCATTTGAACAGTGTGCTAAACTCACAATTATGTCATTTAGAGAAAAATGACAAATAATATGCTTAGGCACTGTTGGCTTTGGGAATTCTAAGTTTCAAACAGCTGTAAATTTGATGTATTTTCATCCTATTATTTTTACACTTTTCAGGAAGCATGATTTCCTTTTAATTTCTAGGATTGTCTTTCTGTCTTGTTTTTCCTGAAAATGGACACAGGCACACTATTGAAATTCATAGTAGATGGAGATGGGTAGGTCATGTGCTCAAAATGAAGAATAGGAAACCCCAGCCATAGCCTTGATATGGACACCTCAGGGCCAAAGAAGTGCAGAAAGGCCAACAGGGACATGGCAAAGGACAGTAGAAGAAGAATAAAAGAAAATAGGATAGTTATGGACTGAAATCAGACAAATAGCCTAGAACAGAATTGAATGGAGACTTTTTGTTGGTGCCTTATGCTCCGTCCAGGAGCCATGAGAAAGAAAGAGAGAATTACTCACAGTCACAACATTTAAGTAAAAGACTATCTCTTGTCTTTAGAGATATTTTCTCATCTCCTAAGTAAAAGATTCTACCTCTTGTCTTTAGAGTGTGACGTCCATGGCTAAGTGGTAGGACTGCCGAACTTCAGATCATGATGTCCCGGGTTCGAATCCAAGCAAAGCTGGGTCTGACTATTTGGAAAAGACACAGATTACGCATATTTCCCACTCAACCCAATTGTAAATGGGTACAAGCACTAGCTTGGGAGCAAAAACCTGCATCAGACTAGTGTCCAGTCCAGGAGGTGATTATTATCACCTGTTCCGCTTCAAGCTACATAAACCAAGATAAGCTCTGGCTCTATGGGCCACAATGATCTCAAATGAACTCTACGTTTTTACTGGTGTTTGGAGATATTTTCTCACCTCCTAAGCTCCCACGTGGACCAGATCGGCTGTGTGTTTTATTGATTCCGTGATCGCTTTTCGAAGTCTTGACCATCTTCTTGTTGAAATCTCTGATGTCATCGGCAATCTCCTCCACCAGGAGCGACATTTCATCGGAATATTTCTCCAGGTAGAGGTCATGAAGGATGCGGTAAACACCTGTCAAATCAACAGTAAATGAACACAAGTAAACAAACTGATGAGTAACGAATCTACTGTTCTAAAATCACAATGAAGCACGGCTTGGAGTTCAATAGTCATGTTTATTTGACAAAAAGTGATCTTCAGTCAATTCATTTTTGTTATTAAAAAAGAACTAACAAATTTATGTATTACAAACCTTTCCTTAAAATAAATAAAACAAAACAAAAAAAGACCCCAAATACAACGGAACCTCAAAAAAAAGAAAATCATCCACTTGTCTGATATAAAGGAATGAGGACAGCAAATATTGCGAAAAAATAAATGCAACAAAATTTGTATTTAACAAATTGTTTTCGACAGAGAAAAAGAGTTAAAAGTATTAAATTACAGAAGATAAACCATTATGGTATTTATAAGAGTTCAAATACAAAGTGAAAACAACAAAGATGTTACAAAAAATTTAATAAGTAGCGTTAGACAAACATTTTAGAGTACAACTTGGTTCCTTTCATTACTCACCTCCAATTTTCTTGAATACACCTGAACAAAGAACAGCAAAATCTTCCTCCATCATTTCAATAATTTTTGAGGCCACAGTATCACAGTTGCAGCAAAACTCCTTGTGATTGACATTCTCGGAATCGTTGTCTGGAAGCAGAGAGTTGAATAGCTGCTCTAACTGCTGTCCACGTACATTGCGGTACGTTATCCAAGCCTCATCATCACTGGCAAGAGATCTCAAACCTCCCACCAACTCCAGGCGGCGTTCTATCAGTGCCCAGGAAAAATTGTGCTCATGGCTGATTGGCGGAAGTTTGAGAAGCTCTGAAACAAGATGCTTTTGGAGACTCTGTGTCAATTTACCCCATTTGCCTTCCATCATCTGAAAGCATGAGTCAGTCAAGAAAAAAACTTTTTTATGATTGCAACAAAAAACAATGCAAAACGGAATCAGCTTTTCGTTTCGTAGACCAACAATACTGCTAAAAATGTAAGGAACCACCCATAACTGATACATAGAACAACCTAGCAGAAGAGCCAATAGATTAGCAATGGGCACTTAATGCTTAGCAAAGTTTTCTACCTTTGAAATGTATTCCGCTTGCAGGGGGTAGAATTAACCTGGCATAGAGCAATAACTTTCTTTGGCATTCCAAGAATTAAGGTAAACTTTTTAAAAGAGAAAAAGAAACAAAATCAATGAGGGGTGAATAAATAAATAAGATTCAAATTCTGCAGAAAAAAACCCGATGAAATACAAGGCATAGCTAGACAACTTGTCAAAAGCTTAAAACTCTATTATCTTTTTAAACAAAGATAGAAACGAGGTAAAGGAAAATACAGATGCAAAGGCCTAATGTTTGACAGCTGTTCAATTTAAAACACATTTACGATTACGTACCTGATCTATGGAGTCTATCTGCATGTTAAGGGAACTGGAAGATTGAGACAGAGTCCCAAGGGGAGTGCATTTTAGAGGCAAAATTAAGCCTTCATCCGAAGCCAAGGACAAAATTTCTTGTAAAATAGATTCTTCGCTTCCGGATTCTTTTTTCCAATGAATCACACTGAAATAAAATAGAGACAAGGCAAAGAACTTAAATGGTGACCTGACAGCAGTAATTTAATCTTTGTGTCCTAAAGTGGGATAAGGGATGCCACACTGTAGAACTTCAAAACTTTGCCACTTCACCTCAGTCAGGTAGGAGAAGCTTCACTTGTTCAGCATTTTATTCTACACTACAGAAACAAATTATTCAATGCCCCTTTAAAAGATTTTTTTTCTTCTTCTTAATTACAATCGATAGTTAAAACTAGAGAGGAAAAAAATCAGTTTTCATATCTTAGAAAATTTTTCTTTCTCTAATAGTAATAATTTTTAAAGGATAATCGTACAGAAAAGCTTATCTCTATTTGGTTTGGAAAAAAATTCAGATCTTTTTGTTATAAACATAATTCATAGTGAATGATTTCCGTGACAAAAATTTTCAAACGCAGAAATAGAAAAACCATCAAACTTTCCTTTTCCATTTTCTTCACACGTATATAATATATATTATATCACAATGCCTTAGTCCTCATTGGCATGTTTATTGAAAGCAAGAACCAGTAAATCTACATAAAAACTATAAATCATATGAACAAAAAATATTTCTTGACACTCACTAAAGCTTTGATGATAGCAATCGCTTCATCTGGCTCAGGGTCAACAGGTATCCTTTTCTAACGTATGGCTACTACACATATATCCTAAAGCATCTTTTGGAGTTGAGAAGGTACGTGACCCTGGTAGGCGATTGGTTGCGTTGAGCACTGACAGGAGGCAATTGTCCAGGCTGTTGATATCAAAGAAATGTATGATAGCAAGGATCCTAAATAATATTTATATAGAAAGGAGGAGCTTGAAAATGGTTACATAATAAAATGATCGAATATATAATGAGGATTAGCAAGGAAGTGTGGATCTTTTCAGGGTGTTAGTATGAGGTGCCTAATAGGCTGCCGTACTGTATGCTCCTTACGAAGTTGGGAACAGCTATGAATGAAATGGTCTGCTGTTGGACAAATGATGTACAGCCAGTGAGCCTGCATGTGTACAGGACACAGATTACAAATTATCTTTATAATAGAAAGTTAGAGAGAGAGAATGAAATTGAAAGAGACATACATACATTGAGAGAGAGAGAGAGAGAGAGAGAGAGAGAGAGAGAGAGAGAGAGAGAGAGAGAGAGAGAGAGAGAGAGAGAGAGAGAGGAGAGAGAGAGAGAGAGAGAGAGAGAGAGAGGAGAGAGAGAGAGAGAGAGGAGAGAGAGAGAGGGGAGAGAGAGAGAGAGAGAGAGAGAGAGAGAGAGAGAGAGAGAGAGAGAGAGAGAGAGAGAGAGAGAGAGAGAGAGAGAGAGAGAGAGAGAGAAATCAGAAGGATAGAGAGATTATTTGACATAGAGAATACCAAACTATTCCCCTTTCAGCTAAATATAATGCATGTAAATGAATGTAACCTTGAGAAATGAGAAAATGGTAATGTAGGAATGCCTGTAACAAGTTTATTTCCACACTAAAGCTTAACAGCAAACCTACTTACTCTTTTGTATTTGCATCAAGCTGGTTATCAATTTCAGATATCAAACTTTGCAAAGCAACAGAACTCGGCAATATTTTTCCTTGGAACAAGGCAGCAACTGGAGGGAGGTAAGTTCCCGAATTTTGTTCTCGTCTTTCCGTGTTGCTGACATTATGATATGAAAGCTGATCTCTTCATTTGGAGTCCCTCATATAAGATCAATAATATGTTGTGATCTAGTAACCTCTTACAAGATCACAGAGAGAATCTTAACTGAGAAAGAGAAGACAATGGAATACAACTTTATACATTTAAGAGGAAAATGTTGCAAAGATTTGAAGAAATTACATTCCACACAACCATGTAAACAATTTTTGATAACATTGAAAACAAAGGATTCAAATATACTCAAAGGATACATACAAAACGAAATTAATTTAAATTTGAAATTAAAAACTTGCGACAACCAATTTCCAGGAAAAAATCTGCGGTTCTATTTCCCTTGCATCATTAAATGGTTGGTAATTACTCTTGTTTCATTTATATTGTAGTTCAGTAGGCCTAGATTCAAATATATTCTGGATCACTTAGATCTACCTCAAAAGCGGGATTTTTATCTATCGATATCTATGCCAATATTTAACTAGATCTATCTCCGAATAAATATAAATTGTAATCAATAAAAATGTATTCTAAATGTGTCCATCATAATTCATAGTCCTCATTTATTTTTTAATCTTCTATTTAAATGGCCTTGTCTGGAAGATTCTAAATCTAAGCTCATATTCACTTATAAATTCAATACAGTTGCAACAGAACAAATTAACATGATTCTAGCTGTAACAGAGCACAGATCTAAACATGGAGCTTTAGTCATTGCTGTTCTGCAATTCCTAATAAAGAAATGCAATGGCAGCAGACCAATTCTCCACTTTTTCCTGGTTATTTTTTCTTTATTGTGTTAGTGTTGTTGCCAACCCAACATCAGTGTACATGATAGGACAAAAACATATACACTACAGCAGTCAGCTGCGTAAAAGTAGATATAATTTATAAATCTATCTCTAGAGCTATCTCTAGATCTAGATCTAGAATCTAGAGATTAGATCTCCTTCACCACCGGGACATGGAATATGGAAATTGCGTTCGGTACATAGAATGTAGGATAGAAATCTGTATTCACTGTCCTTGACATTTTGTGACAATATGAGCCTACTTTTATTCAAACTGCCGCTTAGCTCTGCACTTCAGTGACATATTATGCATGCAGATTGGATATATCGGCCATAGTACCCTATCGGTTTCTTTTATTATTATTTTGTTTACATCTTGGCAACCATCTTGGATAATAATGAAGCTAAAGGAGTTATTTCCCTTAGATTATCGTCTTCGTATACTAGCAGGCTCGGATTTCTTCTTTCGTGTTGATCTTCATTTCTCTGGTCATCATTCATCACAGATCGACGTTGAATGATTCGGAAGAGATCTTAAACAAATGAAAGAGGTATTGTGATAACATATATTCCCAAGAAACAAAGTCAGACCAGAGCAATAAATCGACTCAGAGGATGAAGATGACCTACCACCTCTTAGAATAGAAGTAGTCTAGAGTGAGCAATAAAATCTTTCAACGACGGAAAAAGCCCAGTCTGTGATAACATCCAAGCCGAAATTGTAAAATAAAGCCAGTGGTGATCCAGCGATAAATGTGCACCACGCTTTTTTTGTAAAAAAAAACCCATAAAAATAAAAGAATGGGAAGTGGCCAACTGACTGGAAAAGAACAACATGTATCCCCACAGCAAGAAAGGAGATCTCCAACAATGCTCCAACTATTACAGGGCGATAATCACTAGCTAGCCGTGCAAGCAAGATATGGTTAACAGATCACCATGGAGCGTTTACAAAACAAACTGGAGGAAGAAGTCAATGAAAGGCAGGCCGGGTTAAAACAGTGTTCTGTGGGCCGGGATAAGAAAAAAAAACAGAGGGACACGTGCAGTCCCCGGTACCCGAACAACCATTACCCGGTAGGCAAATAAGGCACCTTGGGCCAGACAAAAATCCAGACCACAAAAAAAAGAAGAAGGGGGAGGGGTTGAATAGGTGATGACAAAATGCTTTCTTTTATTTCTATGGGCATAAACGGCATCCTTCTCCATCTACTCGTTTGTCCTTAAAGGCTTTTTAATACTCGGTGTTGCCTGGCAACGGTTTGGCTGACGTTTGACATGTGAGGTTTTTTAGGCCTACATTTGCTGTGGAAAATAATCTCGTAGGTAATTTCGTAATTTGTGTAATTCTCTCATTGATTTTTCAATCGACATTTTATATAAATGTATTTCCTTAATAAATCAAAAAAGCGTGTGAAACATTTGTCTTCCAATTTCCCAGCAGAATTTCGTCAATTTATATGTTGGTATAGAGAGCAGTGAAGGACAATGACATTAAATAATATTAAATATTCGTAAAATCTTCACCACCATAGCGATTGAACTACGATCTCTGCGTCGGTACCTATCGCCTCGCCGTTGAAATAAAGCACGCTACCAACCATAGTAACTACTTTTTAAGGAGCGTAGTCTCAAATCGGAGACAAACGATGAAAAGGAATTCCAGGTGAAGATCTGTGCATGTTAAAGATCTATTGGCTGTTTGCAGGGCAGTAGGGCAAAATTAAAATCATACCAAAACCCCATGAGATCATCCAATCAGATAGATAGATAGTTACACACACACACACACACACACACACACACACACATATACATATATATATATATATATATATATATATATATATATATATATATATATATATATATATATATATATATATATATATATATATATATATATATATATATATATATATATATATATATATATATATATATATATATATATATATATATATATATATATATATATATATATATTGGTATATATATTGGTAGGTAGGTAGGTATATAGATAGACATATTGATAGGTAGGTAGGTAGGTAGATAGGTAGATATGTAACTAGATAGACAGATAAATAGATAGATAGATATGTAAGTAAGATAGATAGACTGACAGACAGGCAGACAGACAGACATATAGATAGATAGATAAAGGCAGTGATTGATTGATATGTAGATATGGATGTAGATGTAGGTAGAAAGATATCTTTAAAAATACAAACATACATACATGCATACATACATACATACATACATACATACATACATACATACATACATACATACATACATACATACATACATACATACATACATACATACATGCATACATACATACATACATACATACATACATACATACATACATACATACATACAAACATACATGCATACATACATACATACAAACATACATGCATACATACATATATATATATATATTGAATAGTGTTCTGTTCTGCTTGTGCTTGATTTAAAGCAAAATAGTATAGACTTTCAGTCATTGTGTTGATTCTACTTATTTCAATGATTTTAGAAACGTGCGCACTGCCACCCTGCTTTGTTACATTGCCATCCTGTTTTGATATCCATTGCCATCCTTACCCATTGCCATCCTGTTTTGTTATCCATTGCCATCCTTACCCATTGCCATCCTGTTTTGTTATCCATTGCCATCCTTACTCATTGCCATCCTGTTTTGATATCCATTGCCATCCTTACTCATTGTCATCCTGTTTTGATATCCATTGCCATCCTTACCCATTGCCATCCTGTTTTGTTATCCATTGCCATCTTTACCCATTGCCATCCTGTTTTGATATCCATTGCCATCCTTACCCATTGCCATCCTGTTTTATTACTCATTGCCATCCTTACCCATTGCCATCCTGTTTTTGTCCTACCCATTGCCATCCTTACCCATTGCCATCCTGTTTTGTTACCCATTGCCATACTTACCCATTGTCATCCTATTCTGTAACCCATTGCCATCCTTACCCATTGCCATCCTGTTTTGTTACCCATTGCCATCCTTACCCATTGCCATCCTGTTTTGTTACCCATTGCCATCCTTACCCATTGTCATCCTATTTTGTAACCCATTGCCATCCTTACCCATTGCCATCCTGTTTTGTTACCCATTGCCATCCTGTTTTGTTACCCATTGTCATCCTGTTTTGTTACCCATTGCCATGCTGTTTTGATATTGTCATCCTATCCTGTACCCATTGCCATCCTGTTTTGTTATTTGCCATCTTGCCATCCTTACCCATTGCCATCCTGTTTTGTTATCCCATCCATCCTTACTCATTGCCATCCTGTTTTGTTATCCATTGCCATCCTTACTTATCCATTGCCATCCTTACTCATTGCCATCCTGTTTTGTACTCATTGCCATCCTTACCCATTGCCATCCTGTTTTGTTACCCATTGCCATCCTTACCCATTGCCCTCCTGTTTTGATACCCATTGCCATCCTGTTTGTTTTCTTACCATTGCCATTGCCATGCTGTTTTGTTACCCATTGCCATCCTGTTTTATTATCCCGTTTTGTTACTTGCCATCCTTTTGCCATCCTTACCCATTGCCATCCTGTTTTGTTACCCATTGCCATCCTGTTTTGCTACCCATTGCCATTCTTACCCATTGTCATCCTATTTTGTAACCCATTGCCATCCTTACCCATTACCATCCTGTTTTGTTACCCATTGCCATCCTGTTTTGTTACCCATTGCCATCCTGTTTTGTTACCCATTGCCATCCTGTTTTGTTACCCATTGCCATGCTGTTTTGTTACCCATTGCCATGCTGTTTTATTACCCGTTACTGTTCTGTTTTGTTACTCATTGCCATCCTGTTTTGTTACCCATTGCCATGCCTGTTTTGTTACCCATTGCCATCCTGTTTTGTTACCCATTGCCATCCTGTTTTGTTACCCATTGCTATCCATTACCCACTGCCATCCTGTTTTGTTACCCATTGCCATCCTTACCCATTGCCATCCTGTTTTCTTACCCACTGCCATCCTGTTTTGTTACCCATTGCCATGCCTGTTTTGTTACCCATTGCCATCCTGTTTTGTTACCCATTGCCATCCTGTTTTGTTACCCATTGCCATCCTGTTTTGTTACCCATTGCCATCCTGTTTTGTTACCCATTGCCATCCTGTTTTTGTTACCCATTGCCATCCTTACCCACTGCCATCCTGTTTTCTTACCCATTGCACCATGTATTGCTACCCATTGCCATCTTGTTTTGTCACCCATTGCCATGTTCTTTTGTTACCCATTGTCATGCTGTTTTGTTACCCACTGCCATGTTCTTTTGTTACCATTGCCATCTTGTTTTGTCACCCATTGCCATGTTCTTTTGTTACCCATTGTCATGCTGTTTTGTTACCCACTGCCATCCTCTTTTGTTACCCATTGTCATGCTGTTTTGTTACCCATTGCCATGTTCTTTTGTTACCCATTGTCATGCTGTTTTGTTACCCACTGCCATGTTCTTTTGTTACCCATTGCCATCTTGTTTTGTCACCCATTGCCATGTTCTTTTGTTACCCATTGTCATGCTGTTTTGTTACCCACTGCCATCCTCTTTTTGTTACCCATTGTCATGCTGTTTTGTTACCCATTGCCATGTTCTTTTGTTACCCATTGTCATGCTGTTTTGTTACCCACTGCCATCCTCTTTTGTTACCCATTGTCGTTTTTCCTGTTCTTGTATCATTGCGCCATGAATTCATTCAAGCCTTCCCTTATTCTTCTTTGTATTTGTCCCAATTTCTCTATCAAGCTTTTTGATTTGATTTCATTAAATTTTGATTTACCCACATCCACAAGTAGGGTGATCTCGAGTTTTTAAGTAGGATTATTAATTTTTGCCCAGACTGCCTTGTAAACAGCCAAGGATTTTAACGTGCACAGTGTTGTGATCTGCATACGGGACCTCCAATTTATTGTCCGTCTCCAATGGAACTAGGGGACCTCCCATTTAATGGAACGTCCGTCTCTAACAGAACTACCGGACCTCCCATTTATCGCCTGTCTCCAATGGAACTACGGGACCTCCCATTTATCGTCCGTCTCCAATGGAACTACGGGACCTCCCATTTATCGTCCGCCTCAAATAGAACTACACGACCTCCCATTTATCATCCGTCTCCAATGGAACTACACGACCCCCATTTATCATCCGTCTCTAATGGAACTACGGGACCTCCCATTTATCATCCCATTTACTCCGATGGAACTATGGGACCTCCCATTTATCATCCATCTCTAATGGAACTATGGGACCTCCCATTTATCGTCCATCTCTAATGGAACTACGGGACCTCCCATTTATCGTCCGCCTCAAATGGAACTACGGGACCTCCCATTTATCATCCGTCTCTAATGGAACTACATGACCTCCCATTTATCGTCCTTCTCCAATGGAACTACATGACCTCCCATTTATCGTCCGCCTCAAATGAAACTACACGATCTCCCATTTATCGTCCTTCTCCAATGGAACTACATGACCTCCCATTTATCATCCGTCTCCAATGGAACTACGTGTCGATCCACCTACCTGGACCAGGGTGGTAGATTTTATTTGAAAAAACTTGAGAAATGGTTTCACCTGTTGGCCCATGACCTTTGGATTGAGAAGTTGATATCTTACCTCTGATATTACCGAGTTCCCTCTGAAGAAGGGCAGTTAATAGCTGTGATGGGATAATAGACTATTTCTTTCACTGCTTCTGTTGTACTTGTCCTCAAGTAGAATATAATCATATTACAGTCTGAACCAACCGTCAGTGACTCAAGCCTTTGATGCTTAGAGATAAAATGAACAATTTTCCATCAGTTAAACCACTCACCTTCATGTCTTTTAAGACTCTTTGTTCCTTTTCAGTAACATTGTTACCTTCTTCCAAACACACAGGAAAACAAAACAATCAGTTCATAATTGCAGCTAAAACCAAAAGCAAGTCTTTCGTTTTCATCCATTTTCTTCTCTTTATTAAGGTAAGTAAATAATGTCTTTCTATCAAACATATAATGAAAACAAGACTTTGTTTAAATATCACAGACATTGCTCGTGTAGCAGTAGCAGTATGGTTCATAGTTAAATATTAATAAGATTTTGCAATATGCAGAAAATAAGAATTTGTTACTTCATAAATTATAAACAATATTCATATGCCAAAAAGATGTAGGCCTAAGCTTTCATTTCTGTTGTCAAGTTGGTGGGCCTAAGTATAAACCAAGTTGATGGGCCCAATCATAAACCAAGTTGGTGGGTCCAAGTATAAACCAAGTTGGTGGATCCAAGTATAAAACAAGTTGGTGGGTCCAAGTATAAACCAAGTTGATGGGCCCAATCATAAACCAAGTTGATGGGCCCAATCATAAACCAAGTTGGTGGATCCAAGTATAAACCAAGTTGGTGGATCCAAGTATAAACCAAGTTGGTGGGCCCAATTTAAAACCAAGTTGGTGGGCCCAATTTTAAACCAAGTTGGTAGGCCCAATTTGAAACCAAGTTGGTGGGTCCAATTTTAAACCAAGTTGGTGGGTCCAAGTATAAACCAAGTTGGTGGGTCCAATTTTAAATCAAGTTGGTGGGTCCAATTATAAACCAAGTTGGTGGGCCCAAGTATAAATCAAGTTGGTGGGCCCAAATATAAATCAAGTTGGTGGGCCCAAGTATAAATCAAGTTGGTGGGTCCAATTTTAAACCAAGTTGGTGGGCCCAAGTATAAATCAAGTTAGTGGGTCCAATTTTAAATCAAGTTGGTGGGTCCAATTTTAAACCAAGTTGGCGGGCCCAAGTATAAATCAAGTTGGTGGGTCCAAGTATAAATCAAGTTGGTGGGTCCAATTTTAAATCAAGTTGGTGGGTCCAATTTTAAATCAAGTTGGTGGGTCCAAGTATAAATCAAGGTGGTGGGCCCAAGTATAAATCAAGTTGGTGGGTCCAAATATAAATCAAGTTGGTGAGTCCAAATATAAACCAAGTTGGTGGGTCCAAATATAAACCAAGTTGGTGGGTCCAAGTATAAACCAACTTGGTGGGTCCAAATATAAACCAAGTTGGTGGGCCCAAGTATAAATCAAGTTGGTGGGTCCAAATATAAACCAAGTTGGTGGGTCCAAATATAAACCAAGCTGGTGGGTCCAAATATAAACCAAGTTGGTGGGTCCAATTTGAAACCAAGTTGGTGGGTCCAAGTATAAACCAAGTTGGTGGGTCCAATTTGAAACCAAGTTGGTGGGTCCAAATATAAACCAAGATGGTGGGTCCAATTTGAAACCAAGTTGGTGGGTCCAAGTATAAATCAAGTTGGTGAGCCCAAGTATATATCATAAATGTGGAAAATATGAATGACCAACACAGTCAAAGCACTGAAGATCACAGGCATTTGAAGTAAAATCAAACTTGCACAAAATGTTTAAAGTAAAAACCTGAATTGATTTACTCTTTTTTGCCCTTCATACAGTGCCTTACTTTAGAATTGGTTATTCCTAAAACATATTGTTTCTGAACATTTGAAGATACTAAACGACAAATGAAAATGTTGTGATTAAATTACCTTCGTTACTACATGTGCTTTCTTTTTCTTTGTGATTTATAAACAAATTACACGATTCCATTGTCCAATATGAAGTACATGAATTTTTGTTTTCTCTCTTGACTTTCCCGACCAATGACAATAGGCTGTGCCTTTGGCTTTACACCTTTTCTTTCATGTAGCAAAAGTTTTTAAAATACATGTTTAAATCTTTCTCCCAACAAAGAACAATATCCTTGAATATATTCAATATTCACACTTGAATGTTATTATGTTTTAAACAAAATAAACGCATAGGTTTCAGAACATGAAGTGTAAAAATGAGGAAAACTTTTCTTTAAAGACTTAAGTTTGGATGACAGAAACATTCTATATATTTTACTTAATGTATAGATGAGAATATGATATTACAGCTTTTTATTCTAAATTTGTCTTGAAAACAAATCAAAAGGATGTCACTTCTGAAATTAAATCAAGGCTCTCAGTTTATCAGGCACTGGAAACCTTTAATTTGATGAATGAAAAAAACAGAACACATAACAAGCAAAATGACAATAAATAAAAGCCGTATGAATTATTGTCAATTGGGACAAAAATACTTCATGGTAAGGCAAGTGTTTGGAACGTAACAATTACATTGCACGTTTTAAATACATTATACGTAGGTGAGATATCACTGAGAGTTTTTTTGTGCTATGGAGTCACATCAAAATAAAAAATGTTAAATATATAAAAGCAAAGAAACAAAAATATAATCAAAGCAATAACCTTCCTATTTTTGTTACAAATTTATGATACATGACGTGCTATGTATGGGCAAGATGTAATTAGTGATAAGACATTGCACCTCATACTTCATAACAAAAACCTGACATCACATAGCCTTCATGTTAGAATGTGTGTTATAATAAATGCAGATTGGACATGACTGGAGAAAGCATTGTGTCAACAGTAAAAACAAAACAAAAACATCAAAGATATAAAACTTGTTTTGGCCTCAGTTAGGTTAAATATTTATTTCATTTGTACACACGTATTCATTACCATGGTGAAATGCATTTGTACACACGTATTCATTACCATGGTGAAATGCATTTGTACACTCATATTCATTACCATGGTGAAATACATTTGTACACATATTTATCTATTTTTTATTACCATGGTGAAATACATTCATCCAAACAATTTTTAATACATTGTGACAAAGAAATATATGATTCATTGTATTCCATTGATCTAATAGTTTCCATACAGCAGTTAATAATTCTGATGTGATGATGAAGCTATAAACAATGTATAAACAACACCTTGATCATTTGAAGTATTAGATAACAATTCACATTCACACAATGAGGAAAATAAAAACAAACGACAAACCCTTTGTTGCATTTAGATGGGCTGGTAATCGTTACACAATTGATATACAAAATATGTTCTTCTTCGGTCTTGATTTTGGTATTTTCTTTCTTTGAATGTGGTTATTGTTTTGGATTAGTATATGTGGTATTAAACTTATAAACCGAAGGAAATAACCTTTGATAAAACCCAATGAAGCATTTAAAATTTTTAAATGAACATCAGAAATATAAAATAAGGAAAAACGGTTTTTAAAAACAGAATAATGTATAAAAACTGTAAAAATGACTTTATCGTGAAAACTGGCATCTTAGACAGAAAAGCCAAAAAATAAAAAACATATGTAAAGTTGCAAACTCAAATTTTTTTTCTTCTTAAATCAGGAGGACAAAAACTATATCGAATGTCAAGAAAAGAAAAAGCAAAATCTTATCAAATTAGGACTAGCTGGAAATTTTACAAATTTACTTGAATACTTTGCTATTAACATACAGGTCATAACACTGATGCTATTATCACATTAATTATAAAGCATATATAAGACTGTAAAGAAAATCATTCAGTAACTCTAGATCTTTACTACAATAACTTTATAGTTATTAAACGTTGAAATGATCTCACGCTTACCAATACATGTACATGTAAGTTCTTTACTTTTCAAAATCAGTGAGAGAGAGAGAGTAAGCATGTTACTTTTTTTTATAGTAAGAGTGTGTATTTGTGTTTCATAAATATTTGGCTGTGGAATGAACTGCCAACAGAAATAAAACTCAACACTAGCATTGGAGACTTTAAAAACAGAATTAAACACATCATTTTAAAATCAAAATTGAATTAACAGTTTTGGGTTGAATCAAAAAATGAGCGCTGACATTAATGATCAAGAATTGAGTTGGTCAGCTATTATGAAGAAGAGGAAGAAGAAAATTTAGATCTTTAGCTATTCACTGTCTTGATAATCTTTTCCTAAACAGCAGAACATGATTTGAATATAAATATATAGACGTGACATGAAAATTGAAAACAATATAAAAAAATCATAAGTCAAATTAACAAAGAAAGAAGTGTGTAAAACAATGATATTTAGTATCAACATATTGAATTCGTTTACTTCAACATACAATAGCCGTTTCTAACATAGAAAACTTGATGACATAGACTGCAACACTGTAGATTAATGATCCGATGTATAATGTGCTAATTTGAGTGAATGAATGTGGTTCATCCTGCTTTCTAGATCTTCAATGCGGATGTCTTTCAGCTGTAGAAGCTGTTCCATTCTTTTCAACTTGGCATTCAAAATCTGAAAAGTGAACAGAAGAATAAAAATGCACAATAAGTTCAATAATTTTCAACTGTAATGTTGCTGCATCGATAAAATTGAGTGATTTCAGAAGTAGTTAACACAGGATTGTAAATAATATGTGGAAAAGCAAAGCAATATTTACAATTTAATGACTTAGATAGAAAAATTTCTCCTATGTTGTGTTTCTTTTTTCCAACAGTCTTTCTTTTTGTATGTGTGTGTGTGTGTGTGTGTGTGTGTGTGTGTGTGTGTGTGTGTGTGTGTGTGCATGCGTGTGTGTTTGTATGTGTGTGTGGTGTGTATGTGTATTCTAGAGAAGGGGTTGAAACTTTATTCTTTGCACAAATTGTAAGCAGTAACAGATGTATATACTTTTTTAAAAACCGTTTTCCTGAAGTGGAAATGAGGCACTGAAAAGAATACAATTGTATATTGGTTTGATTTCTTTGTTTCCTTATCTTCATCCATCAACCAGTCCTGACCAGGCCAGAAGTCTTTGTCAACCTTTGAGTTTTGACTGGACAATCTTTAAACACTGATAAACTGATAAGGGATTAGTAACACGGTTTTTCATCCATGTAGTGTCTCAGTGCTAGAATTTGATACTATACCTCAGGGACAATCAATTACATCTCCTCTTTACCTCCCTCTTCTCCCTCTTCTCTGTCCCACCCCCCCAAAACACTGATTGAAAATGCGTCTGCATTCTCGGACAATAACGCTTTATCTTATCTTATCTTATCTTACCTGTATAGTTTCATCTTTGGCCAGACATTCTAATTCCTTCTCTTCCAAAAGACTGCGTGACACATTATCTGTCACAGGGGCAACTGTCAAAATGGGCTTTGAAGCATACATACTGTAAAAAGATTTGGAGAAATATCTTACTGTCAAAACTGGCTTTGAAGCATACATACTGTAAAAAGATTTGGAGAAATATCTTACTGTCAAAACTGGCTTTGAAGCATACATACGGGTGTATGACATTTGGAGCACTACTTTATTTCAAAGGAAACCGCTATGTGATATTTGGAGCACCATTTTATTTCAAAGAAAGCCGCTATGTGACATTTGGAGCACTACATTTTTGGCGTTCAGTATCGAATACAAGTCACCCAGTCAGTTTACTACCGATTACTGAATAGTTTTTAAAAAGTAAACACTTCTCCTTTGTGTTTGTACAGGCTTGAGACTGTCTCATGATATGAGGCCGCATTGAAAATGTTTATTTTATTGAAAATTGTTAAAAACATAAAAGGCATGAAGAAGAAATATTCAAGATTCGTATTTACAGAGTTGTTGATGGCAGTGAAGTTTGGCATATTGACTGAATGTACTGAAGTCTTGTCATGGTTCCAGCATTAAAAGACCCCTGGATTGAGGAAATCCATTCTCTCTTCTTGATATCTTTTGCTTTGCCAGTCCTCAGGTTTTCTGTGGACTGCAGTTTGAATTTGCTCTCAGCCATAATTTCTTGCAGTCGGTGAGTGAGCTCAAATACCGATGGGTGGGCTGTGTAGAACAAGCTGTTGAGATGCTTGTGGAACAATTCAACATGCCCCAGTTAGTTGTCCTTTTCCGATCCACATCTGTAATCGCCCATGATCAATGCTGGCTTGCCTCTGCTTGTCTCTGCTAACTGCATCGTCATTTTGCCTTCTTTCTGTCATCTTCCGGTGTCGTAGTAGAATTGAGAATATTGAGTGAGGACAATGGGAAAACGGACTGGCTTATGTACCTATAGAGCAGATCTCAGAGAACCAATGAGAGCACGTGAACAGTTATTATCGTGCATGTTTTGTGAAGTCATTCTGACCGTCAGTAGCTTTTGTTTTTACTTCCAAAACGTTTTTTTCTTAAATAAACAAATCCAATGACAGCCAAAAGTTAAAAATTAATACAATTTAGATTGTATAGAGTGGGGAGATTTATTTATAAAATCTAAGTCAATGTTAGGTGAGTGACAGAGCTTTCGCCAACGCAGATGCGAAGTGTATAAATCGGCCGTCGATACTATGGTCGATACTATGGTGCTCCAAATGTCATACTGCATTTTTACTTAATTTTTGTTGGTGCTCCAAATGTCATACTGCATTTTTACTTAATTTTCGTTGGTGCTCCAAATGTCATACTGCATTTTTACTTAATTTTTGTTGGTGCTCCAAATGTCATACTGCATTTTTACTTAATTTTCGATAGTGCTCCAAATGTCACATTTTAAAAATGTTAGTACTCCAAATGTCAAACTCCCATACATACTGTTAAAACATTTAGAAAAATCTTAAAATCAGCCTTGCACTATGGGCTTTTTCAGTTACTTGATCTTGAGAGAAATCATCTTTGATCCTATAAAACTAATACCTTTTAAATTTATCAAATTATTTCTGCTCTTTTTTTTTACTTGTAATCTATAAGAGTTTTTAAAAAACCAAAAATGAAATGTGAAGTATGTGCAAAAATATGCAAATACGTATTTCGTAAGGATCAGCAAAATAGAAATGAATACCATGCATGATTGTGGTGGAGCTTTTATCAGTGAAGAAATGATTTGCAAGTTTGGAGACTAAAATACGCCATCTATTCAAAAAGTAACTAAATTAAAGCAAAGAGTAGAAAGCAATACGTTATTAATTTCTTTTCCTAGGGTATTATGAACACCATAAGAAGGCAATCAAAATTCTTTGAGCACATAATGTGAGGGAGAGGATAAGAACATATTGATGACAACAACAAAATTCTTTGGGCACATAATGTGAGGGAGAGGATTATAACATATTGATGACAACAAGAAAATTGAAAGGAAAGAAACTCTGGACAACCATGATTAAAAGTGTTAGACAATATCACCAAATGGCTGGGAACAAACATGAGTGACCCCACCATCCGTGCAACACACAATTGAAGGGGTCACTTCAATAGCGTGCCTATGTCCATTTTCATGCAAAATGAGACAGAGAGATAATCCTAGGGAATAAAAGGAACCCATACTTCCTGAAAAGTGTGAAAATGATATTATGATAAAAATACATCTCGTTTACAACTGGTTGAAACGAATACCCAAAGCCAACAGTGCTTAAGTCCATGGTTCTTGGTCTTTTTCTATACATGACGTAATTGTGACTTAGGCACATTATTGAAAATGACCCCTTCAATTGTTGAAATAGAGGGACATGATTGTGAACGCCAGCCAGCAAGGCACACAAGAACCTAAACTATTGCATTGAGGCAGTAATATGTGACAGATTCTCTGATTACATACACAGCTCAAAATGTAATAATTAAAAATGACATCATAGTGGAGATATGTGGTTATATGATAGTCATACTCTTTGTAATCGTGAAAGTTGCCCTAACCAATTCAAATTCCATCTGACGTATAAAATGTAATAAAAAGAATCTTTGCAAACCAAAGATATGAATAAATGACAGGACTTCTATTTACACGTGTATATCTCAAATAACAAATGCACGCTAATGAAAGATATACCCCAGGGAAATGTGGAATGCAAAAGAAGAAGAGGAAGGCCAAAAACAGATTAATCTGACAACATCAAAGAATGGACCAGATGAAACAGCATGCAGATTTACATCACCGTAGAGAGACGAGAAAACTAGGGAGATGAGATTCAAAGGGGGACATGGGCAACAAATGAAAATACACAAACAATGCTGGATAGGTATGGTTGAAGAGAACGTGAAAAGGATGAAAGTAATTAACGGATATGTAATGAAAAATATGAATTTTCTGTTTTACAACATAAACATCACTCTATACGGCTACTCCTGTCGGCTCACTTTCTGAGAGGATGTCCATGTGGAGCGGCAAGAAAACTGCCTCTGGGTGACTTTGCTTTAGGACCGGTGTAGGGAACAATCTCCGTCCCAGTTATGGGTTTTGGAGAAGTTGACACTTGAAACAAAGAAGGAGTTGAGTTATGTCAGTTATAATTTAGATTAGTAACTTAATATGACATTGTAATTGGTCATTCATAATCACTCAATAGAATCACATGTCATACTGCATCTTATACATTGTAAACAAATCCTTCTGTTTCCTCATGATCTCTAATGTGAACAAATCCTTCTGTTCCCTCATGATCTCTAATGTGAACTGGGAAGAGATATTAACTTATCTTTGTTTAAAAATAAAATTTATTTTGCGTAAAAAAGTTGTCTATTTGCCTTTTTACAATGGCTCTTAATATCATACATCCATTGTTCTACAACACTATAAATCTCCTTAAATATGACAGTCTGTTAGCAAATTAGTTGATTTTTTAAACTCATTTTCTTCCTTACTTACATATTCTTTCACACAACAGACACTCAGTAGCGGTAAGCTCATAAGTTCAAATAAATTCCTGAACTTTACCAGAAATCAGTTACATTTACAGTGTACTTTAGTAAGATTCCTCTGGATAACTTTGATGC
>JAXRKP010000172.1:352500-370000 GCA_037039925.1 Doris montereyensis | reverse complement strand
CGGGGACACGGACTAATAAATCCATCTTTATGTTTATCTTTATCGTTTCGTACAAATAATGACAGAGTCGACTTTTATATTGTAACCATTGAGCCCAAATGAAGTCAGTTGTAGCGGAAAGCTTTTACAACGCCAATGTGGGAAATATAAGGAAGTCGAATTGTTCAATACTAATTGCTAACTTCTTCGGTCAAGGCTTCTGAAGCTTTTGGGGCCCCCTCCCATACCGCTACCTCTATTCAACAGTCTTGTGTAAATCAAAGAACCGACTCCCCAATGTGTAAGCTCGTAGGTAAATCCGTGGATGATTCAAAATTTACGACAGGAAATCAAACCACTTTTGACACGCCACTTGAACGCCAGAAATTGTTTTTCAATAAAAATTCCGAAGTCGTCTCGCATCGATCCCCGACCGATAACACCAGGATTTTCTTTGTTTCTTAACGGCTCTCTCCCTGAAGACAAATACATAATTGTCTGAGGCTCGATTGTAAAACAATGGTTTCTTTGATTCATGACAAATTCTCCCTTTCCACCATGTGCGGCGATGCCAGGGTTGATTCAGAGTGAACAGCACGATGAAAAACGTGTGAAACGGCGAAAGAAAAGAAGTAGGGCCTAACGGCAGCACCACAAACCGCCAAAGTAAAACAAAGGCAATTAGTGCTTTGTACATATGCATTGGCTAGAAAGAAACAAGCCAGCAGCAGTTGAGTCAAGACTTATAACTTGTGTCAATAATGTCAGCTCGGTGTTTTTGGACTATTTGCCTACTTAGTACTCCTCTTTAGCCCCCTAATGTACATATACCGTCAATCAATAAATCGATCGATTGTGACTAATTCTAGCTGGAATTGGTGCAAAGGCCAAGGAAGGCGGAACACCCTTGGCTGTAGGTCACGATAAGAGTTGTAGTGAATGATACAAAGGAGCTACAGTGGAATGAAGTCAAAAGTGAAAAACGACAATAAATGACAACCCCACCAAGAAAGACAGTATGGGTATAACCTTCGTCTGACAACAAACGAGAAATTTCTAGAATCTAGATCTAAACACCAATGAATGCATCACACAGTGTGATGTCAGAAGGAAAACAGAAAGGATAAAGAAAGAAAGAAAAAGACGGTGATAATATGAATGAGTAGAAGGGAAAGTTGTAGTGAAGTAACTTAAAGATAATAAGGTTTGAGATTGTACATCTATCTATACCATGTCACTGTGTGTATTTCCAAACAGCATTGTGGGTTGTTTTTTTTACATGAAATAACTGAAAAGAGAAACTTATAGGAACATGATTCGATTGTGTATACACGAAGGGGAAAAAGGGGGGGGGGGGCCTCAAAGGACATGGGAGGAGGGGGAGGGGGAAAATCAAACGAATGGATACCACACCACACCACAGCATTGATCGCATCTATGTACTGGGCACATTGTTTGACACATCAATACTGGAGATCAATAATTAGATTTTTAAAGGAACCCACCACGAGACTGATCTTGTGTAGAGTTGAACTTTGTTGCAAGCTTTGTGGCGATCAAAAGATTATCAAGAATATTTTGCACGGATTATTGAGTTGAGAGAATTTCATAACACATTGTACTTACGGTTCCGCTTGGCCAATTTGTGATACACACGCCGATGGGTGCTAGTCGAGCAGACATTATTTTGAATCAGAATATAACCAAAAACAATTTGACTTACACGAGTGTGTATGTTTTTGTGTTTGTGTGCCTGTGGTCGTGTATGGAAAGAGAAAGCAGGGGCGAGAGGGAGAGGA
This sequence comes from Doris montereyensis, assembly GCA_037039925.1. Lineage (NCBI taxonomy): Eukaryota > Metazoa > Mollusca > Gastropoda > Nudibranchia > Dorididae > Doris > Doris montereyensis. The sequence continues at coordinate 368,222 of JAXRKP010000172.1, read as the reverse complement.
AGAGAGGAAGAGAGAGAGAGAGAGAGAGAGAGAGAGAGAGAGAGAGAGAGAGAGAGAGAGAGAGAGAGAGACAGACAGACAGACAGACAGACAGACAGACAGACAGACAGACAGACAGAAACAGAGACAGAGATAGACAGAGAAAACGAGATAAACTTTTCGATGTCTAAGTAATTGATACCTATGACAAAACATCGTCGCTTCAATATTGTTTACATCCTCACTGACGTCTACGAGAGAAGCGAAGGAAACACTGGGATATGTGTACGTTGGAGGTGTTATTCTAAGAAATTATGGGGAGCAGGGGGGGGATTGTTTTGAGGAGTTTTTGTTTTGCCGTTTGTTTGTTTGAGTGTTTGCTTTTTTGCGTTGTTTTGTTGTTGTTTAGTTGCTAGTTTCATAAATACTTTTTAGTTTGGCGTGCTTACTACGGGAAATATAAATGAATGTATCGAGAGAATGAAAACTGAATGTGTGACTGTAACTGAAATTGCCATGGAAATGTGACTTCTGGGCAATCAAGATATCTCACCTTATTTGATTGTGTATTTTGATGACACATATTTAATCTGTATTGATCAGAGGTTTTTTTGTTTGTTCATGTTTTGTTTTTGGCTTGGAGTGTGTTCTCTATCCACTTTTAGTTTACAATTTACTTTTGTGATTTCTTTTTTCCTTGTTTTGTAGATTTACGAGAATGGTTAGTGAAATATGGGGAAAGCCCACACAAGCGCATGCCAACACACACACACACACACACACACACGCGCGCACACACAATTATTGCGTGTACTGTGTGTGTGTGTGTGTGTCCACCTTCTCACTTTTTCCCTCTTTCCAAAACAACCTGTTCTAAAGTTAAAAGCCAAAAGGAGGGGAGAGAGGAATGACGGAAATACCTAACAGCATCAAGGTTACTTCGACCAGCCAATTTCGACGCTGGAATATCATTACATGGATAAACACTTTGCCTATTAATTTTCATTCCTTATAATGAAGGTGGGAAAACAATTCTATGACTGAAATGCCTGTGTTGATGATTTCTCTTTTGTTCGTTTGTTTTATTTGGAGGGGAAAAGAGGGAGGGGCGGGTAGAGGTGTGGAAATTGCCATCATATACCTACTGTTGACTGTTCCACCGGCAGACGATAGAGCTGTTATGAAGACATTGTATTATTACCATATTATTAGTATCCTCCTCCTCCTCATTATTATTATTAGGCCTATCATCATTGCTATTAGTATTATTATTATTATTATTATTATTGTTATTATTATTTTATTAGCAGTATAGTAGAAGTTATTCATTATTACCTGGTGTGTCATTATTACTGTAGGCCTAGCATTAGTAGTGATGAATTGTTAATAAATCATCATTCCCTTTCTGATCTGATTTGTCATTCGTATACATGAACGCCTCATCATTCCCTTTCTGATCTGATGTATCATTCGTATAAATAAATGACTCATCATTCCCTTTCTGCTCTGATGTATCATTCGTATACATGAACGCCTCATCATTCCCTTTCTGATCTGATGTATCATTCGTATACATGAACGCCTCATCATTCCCTTTCTGATCTGATGTATCATTCGTATACATGAACGCCTCATCATTCCCTTTCTGATCTGATGTATCATTCGTATACATGAACGCCTCATCTTTCCCTTTCTGATCATGATGTATCATTCGTCTGATGTATCATTGAACGCCTCATCATTCCCTTTCTGATCTGATGTATCATTCGTATACATGAACGCCTCATTATTCCCTTTCTGATCTGATGTATCATTCGTATACATGAACGCCTCATCATTCCCTTTCTGATCTGATGTATCATTCATATACATGAACGCCTCATCATTCCCTTTCTGATCTGATGTATCATTCATAGACATGAACGCCTCATCATTCCCTTTCTGATCTGATGTATCATTCGTATACATGAACGCCTCATCATTCCCTTTCTGATCTGATGTATCATTCGTATACATGAACGCCTCATCATTCCCTTTCTGATCTGATGTATCATTCATATACATGAACGCCTCATCATTCCCTTTCTGATCTGATGTATCATTCGTATACATGAACGCCTCATCATTCCCTTTCTGATCTGATGTATCATTCGTATACATGAACGCCTCATCATTCCCTTTCTGATCTGATGTATCATTCGTATACATGAACGCCTCATCATTCCCTTTCTGATCTGATGTATCATTCGTATACATGAACGCCTCATCATTCCTTTTTCTGATCTGATGTATCATTCGTATACATGAACGCCTCATCTTTCCCTTTCTGATCTGATGTATCATTCGTATACATGAACGCCTCATCATTCCCTTTGTGATCTGATGTATCATTCATATACATGAACGCCTCATCATTCCCTTTCTGATCTGATGTATCATTCGTATATATGAACGCCTCATCATTCCCTGATCTGATCTGATGTATCATTCCCTTTCTGATCTGATGTATCATTCGTATACATGAACGCCTCATCATTCCCTTTCTGATCTGATGTATCATTCGTATACATGAACGCCTCATCATTCCCTTTCTGATCTGATGTATCATTCGTATACATGAACGCCTCATCATTCCCTTTCTGACCTGATGTATCATTCATAGACATGAACGCCTCATCATTCCCTTTCTGATCTGATGTATCATTCGTATACATGAACGCCTCATCATTCCCTTTCTGATCTGATGTATCATTCGTATACAATAACGCCTCATCATTCCCTTTCTGACCTGATGTATCATTCATATACATGAACACCTCATCATTCCCTTTCTGATCTGATGTATCATTCGTATACATGAACGCCTCATCATTCCCTTTCTGATCTAATGTATCATTCGTATACATGACCGCCTCACGTTTCGTATCGTGTCCCAAGTTGGGCGCCAATGTCAATGTAGCTCCCCGTGCACATTCCAAACACACAGCTATACAACGATAGTGACGACTTGTTGTAATGGTCGAGTGTCAACAATTATTTTATTATTTAAAATATATGTTCAACGGTCTCATTGTCTCAGAGACTGTGAATAATTCACAAGCACAAATCGTCTCATAAGATACGCATAGCAAGAAGAGAATGAAAAAGTGAATAATCAGGTTATGTGTAAAGTAGATGATAAGCAAAGCGGGGGTGTCTGTGTCCAAGTTGATTGGTTAGAAAAAACAACATTCTTCGTCAACAACCATTCCTAATCTTGTTATGGATACCTAGCAGCAGACAATACCAGAGGGGAATGAGTGAGTTTGAAATAAACTAGATCTACTATAAACAACATAAACAGTAAAAGAGGTGAGTGTCGTAGCGGAGACGCAGACAGCCAGACCGACAAACACACTCAAACCCACAATCATAATCTAATTAAAAATTGACCTTTGACCAAAGATGACACCACTGAGGTGTTGTGGGGCAATCGGTAGTGTTGTGAGGCAATCGGTAGTGTTATGAGGCAATCGGTAGTGTTGTCAGGCAATCGGTAGTGTTGTGAAGCAATCGGTAGTGTTATGAGGCAATCGGTAGTGTTGTGAGGCAATCGGTAGTGTTGTGAGGCAATCGGTAGTGTTATGAGGCAATCGGTAGTGTTATGAGGCAATCGGTAGTGTTATGAGGCAATCGGTAGTGTTATGAGGCAATCGGTAGTGTTATGAGGCAATCGGTAGTGTTGTGAGGCAATCGGTAGTGTTGTGAGGCAATCGGTAGTATTATGAGGCAATCGGTAGTGTTGTGAGGCAATCGGTAGTGTTGTGATGCAATCGGTAGTGTTATGAGGCAATCGGTAGTGTTATGAGGCAATCGGTAGTGTTATGGGGCAATCGGTAGTGTTGTGAAGCAATCGGAAGTGTTATGAGGCAATCGGTAGTGTTGGTTGTGAGGCAATCGGTAGTGTTATGAGGCAATCGGTAGTGATATGAGGCAATCGGTAGTGTTATGAGGCAATCGGTAGTGTTATGAGTCAATCGGTAGTGTTATAAGGCAATCGGTAGTGTTATGAGGCAATCGGTAGTGTTGTTAGACAATCGGTAGTGTTATGAAGCAATCGGTAGTGTTGTGAGGCATTCGGTAGTGTTGTGAGGCAATCGGTAGTGTTATGAGGCAATCGTTAGTGTTATGAGGCAATCGGTAGTGTTATGAGGCAATCAGTAGTGTTATGAGGCAATCGGTAGTGTTGTTAGACAATCGGTAGTGGTATGAGGCAATCGGTAGTGTTATGAGGCAATCGGTAGTGTTGTGAGGCAATCAGTAGTGTTGTGAGGCAATCCGGTAGTGTTATGGGGCAATCGTAGTGTTAGTGTTATGAGGCAATTAGTAGTGCTATGAGGCAATCGGTAGTGTTGTGAGGCAATCGGTAGTGTTATGAGGCAAGAGGCAATCGGTAGTCTTATGAGGCAATCGGTAGTGTTGTGAGTCAAGAGGCAATCGGTAGTGTTGTCAGACAAGAGGCAATCGGTAGTGTTGTGAGGCAATCGGTAATGTTATGAGGCAAGAGGCAATCGGTAGTCTTATGAGGCAATCGGTAGTGTTGTGAGGCAAGAGGCAATCGGTAGTATTGTGAGGCAAGAGGCAATTGGTAGTGTTGTGAGGCAAGAGGCAATTGGTAGTGTTGTGAGGCAAGAGGCAATTGGTAGTGTTGTGAGGCAAGAGGCAATCGGTAGTGTTGTGAGGCAAGAGGCAATCGGTAGTGTTGTGAGACAATCGGTAGTGTTGTGAGACAATCGGTAGTGTTGTGAGGCAATCGGTAGTGTTGTGAAGCAATCGGTAGTGTTGTGAGGCAATCGGCAGTGTTATGGGGCAATTGATAGTGTTATGAGGCAATCGGCAGTGGTATGAGGCAATTGGTAGTGTCGTGAGGCAATCGGTAGTGTTATGAGGCAATCGGTAGTGTTATGAGGCAATCGGTAGTGTTGTGAGGCAAGAGGCAATCGGTAGTGTTTTGAGGCAATCGGTAGTGTTGTGAGGCAAGAGGCAATCGGTAGTGTTATGAGGCAATCGGTAGTGTTATGAGGCAATCGTTAGTGTTGTGAGGCAATCGGTAGTGTTAATGAGGCAATCGGTAGTGTTGTGAGGCAATCGGCAGTGTTGTGAGGCAATCGGCAGTGTTGTGAGGCAATCGGCAGTGTTATGAGGCAATCGGTAGTGTTATGAGGCAATCGGTAGTGTTATGAGGCAATCGGTAGTGTTGTGAGAGGCAATCGGCAGTGTTATGAGGCAATCGGTAGTGTTATGAGGCAATCGGTAGTGTTGTGAAGCAAGAGACAATCGGTAGTGTTATGATGCAATCGGTAGTGTTGTGAGGCAAGAGGCAATCGGCAGTGTTTTGAGGCAGTCGGTAGTGTTGTGAGGCAATTGGTAGTGTTGTGAAGCAATCGGTAGTGTTATTAGGCAATTGGTAGTGTTATGAGGCAATCGGTAGTGTTGTGAGGCAATCAGTAGTTTTGTGAGACAATCGGTAGTGTTGTAAGGCAATCGGTAGTGTTGTGAGGCAATCGGTAGTGTTGTGAGACAATCGGTAGTGTTATGAGGCAAGAGACAATCGGTAGTGTTGTGAGGCAAGAGGCAATCGGCAGTGTTGTGAGGCAAGAGGCAATCGGTAGCGTTGTGAGGCAATCCGTAGTGTTGTGAGGCGAGCCAATCGGTAGTGTTGTGAGGCAATCGGTAGTGTTGTGAGGCAATCGGTAGTGTTGTGAGGCAATCGAGGTTGTGAGGCAATCGGTAGCGTTGTGAGGCAATCGGTAGTGTTGTGAGGCAATCGGTAGTGTTGTGAGGCAATCGGTAGCGTTGTGAGGCAATCGGTAGCGTTGTGAGGCAATCGATAGCGTTGTGAGGCAATCGGTAGCGTTGTGAGGCAATCGGTAGCGTTGTGAGGCAATCGGTAGCGTTGTGATGCAATCGATAATGTTGTGAGGCAAGAGGCAATCGGTAGTGTTGTGAGGCAAGAGGCAATCGGTAGCGTTGTGAGGCAAGAGGCAATCGGTAGTGTTATGAGGCAATCGGTAGTGTTGTGAGGTAAGAGGCAATCGGTAGTGTTGTGAGGCAAGAGACAATCGGTAACGTTGTGAGGCAAGAGGCAATCGGTAGTGTTATGAGGCAATCGGTAGTGTTGTGAGGCAAGAGGCAATCGGTAGTGTTGTGAGACAATCGGTAGTGTTGTGAGGCAAGAGGCAATCGGTAGTGTTGTGAGACAATCGGTAGTGTTGTGAGACAATCGGTAGTGTTGTGAGACAATCGGTAGTGTTGTGAGGCAAGAGGCAATCAATAGTGTTGTGAGGCAATCGGTAGTGTTGTGAGGCAAGAGGCAATCGGTAGTGTTGTGAGGCAATCGGTAGTGTTGTGAGATAATCGGTAGTGTTGTGAGGCAAGAGGCAATCGGTAGTGTTGTGAGGCAATCGGTAGTGGTGTGAGGCAAGAGGCAATCGGTAGTGTTGTGAGTTTGTCATCACAGCGACACTGGTCCAACATCCCGACTGACCTAGCTTTTTTCACGACCTTGTACTCTTAAGAAAAGTACTTCACTCTACTGTCCTCACTTAACTGAGACATACATGAGTGTCACGTTATCAACCGAAAAAGGCCTTGTCAGATAGAGTGTTGGTGTGAAGCGCCTAACAGTAATAATGTGTAGTTCGCTCCCTGATGGTTCGCTTTTTTTTTCTCTTTCTTATTTGCTTTTAAGGTCTGTGTACTGTCTTTTCTCTTCCTTTTATTTTTCATTTTCACTGCATGCACCTTACCCGAGATGCGATCGTTCCAAACCGCCACGTGAACTCTGAACGATCAACGTTAGTGCTTGTATGGCTATGTATGGAAAGATTGAAAGTAACTAAAATGTGTAGACATAGCGAAGATTCGACGGCCACGCCATGTTGATGATGACGATAGCCAGCGGCGTAATCCACAACACAAACACCAGCAGAAAGCGAGTTCGATCGAACGCCTTTCATCCACTGAACGCTGACATTGACATCTCACTGCCATGCTGGAATCGACCAAGCAGACGAGAACATCGTCACGAGCCAGTACAGTACACGTCTTGCAAGGAGAACCATGGGACCCGGATGTGCATGTATGTGGGTGTACGGGGCGGAGTGGCTAGTACAGGCAGACCGGTAGCCTATTACCATAATAACCTGACCCTTGAGAAGAATGCAATAAAGGGAAACAAGCGAGGCTCGAATCGAAGGGAGGTGCAAAACACATGACGTCATCATAATGTTTTGGACGTTCACCCAACTTATATTTGGTTATTTATTTGTTTTTGTTTGTTTTGTTGTTTTGTTTTGTTTGGGGGGGGGTGTTTTTGTTATAAATCACATTATTGAACAAGGCGAGCGAATGAGGAGTTATGACCTAGAGGCTTTGTAGAACGTGTACACGTCTAGCTGGGTGCCAGATCAATTCTGTTGACACAAGCGATGGACGGGGGATGCATGGAAGAGGATCAGCGGTACACGGGCGTCTCACTCTCATGAGCAACTGTGTTACTGTAGCAAGGCTGAAATGTATTATGTGTGCATGTGTGTATGTGTGTGTGTGTGTGTGTGTGTGTGTGTTTATCTGTCTTCCTGGCAGTATGTACGTATTTATATAAATATGTATATGATTTTGATTTGATTTGATTTACCCACATCCACAGCTAAGTTGATCTCGTTGTGTTTTTTGGTAGAATGTTTTAATCTTGCCCGGACTGCCCTGTTAGTAGCTACGGGATCTTTAACGTGCACAGAGTGATGTGATCTGCACACAGGACCTCCTTCTTATCGTCCATCTCTGATGGGACTAGGCGTCAAACCACCTACCTGGACCAGGGGAGGGGGGGCAGGGGGTAATCTTGCTCGAAAAAACTCGAGAAAAGTTTTCAACCTTTGTCGTAGCTCGAACCCACTACCTTTTGGTTGAGGGTCTAACACCTTGCCCCTGGACTACCAAGTCCCCCGTATGTATGTGACCATGTATTCATGGCTGTATGTGATATGTACGCATGTACATATATATGTTGCTGTTCCTCCGTCGTAGTCCTTGGCGTTACGTTGTCGTCACGGGTGAGTGCGGAAATTGCATACAGATTGGGTGTCACTGAACACCATGCCTATGTAGGGCATCAAGGCATCCCTGGAAAGGTCTCCTTGAAACCAAGCTGAAACTCATTTTCTGAATGTGCATACATACTACAAGAACAAATGGCCTTTCCAATCTCAGCTTACAAGATCAAATGGCCTTTCCAAGCTCATCTTACAAGATCAAATGACCTTTCCAAGCTCATATAACAAGATCAAATGGCCTTTCCAATCTCATCTTACAAGATCAAAATGGCCTTTCCAATCTCATCTTACAAGATCAAATGGCCTTTCCAAGCTCATACAACAAGATCAAATGGGCTTTCCAATCTCATCTTACAAGATCAAAATGGCCTTTCCAATCTCATCTTACAAGATCAAATGGCCTTTCCAATCTCATCTTACAATATCAAATGGCCTTTCCAAGCTCATCTTACAATAGCAAATGGCCTTTCCAAGCTCATCTTACAAGGTCAAATGGCCTTTCCAATCTCATCTTACAAGATCAAATGGCCTTTCCAAGCTCATCTTACAAGGTCAAATGGCCTTTCCAATCTCATCTTACAACACACCGCGTAGAGTGCAAGGAGAAGAGGAAGATAGAGAACAAGATGGGAAAAGTAGACGAAACCAGTGCGACAGTCTATCATAGTGCAACCCCCCCCTCTTCTCACAACGCTGGAGTGTTACGGGACGCATGAGATGAGACTATAACATAGACTGCATATACAGCAAAGATCAAAACCCTGACAGAAAATAAAAACCTACTGCCTTGCATGCTGGTCTTGAATGACCAAAGGCTAAGGGAGTTAACCCTGACAGAAAATAACAAGGCGTGGTAGGGGGCCTCAAGGCATCCCCACCATCTACCTAGGGTACAGTGGGCTAATCCCTTGTTTATCCGAAACCTAACTGATGCAGAGAAATAAATATAATATAACCGGCTTGATCTTTCAACGACGAAAATGGAAACGAACACGGACTGTGATTTTTGGAATATGAAACATTAGGCCAATATATGAAAAAGAGTTAGAATTAGTTGAAGAAATGAAAACATTCAAAGTAGATATTTTGGCTATTACAGAAACAAAGAAAAAAGGACAAGGAATAGAAAATGTAGGACAAAATCATATTTTAATCTTCTCAGGAGTAGATGTCAAAGATAGAGCTAGAGCAGGAGTAGGTCTCCTAGTGCATAAAAGGCATGAAAAGCTACTAGAAAGCTGAAATGTATAAGCCCACGGCTATTAGAGATAAATATTAAACCAAAAGGAAGAGAAATTAAATTATTAATAGCTTATGGACCAAACGAATACGCTACTAAGAAGAAAAAAATTACCTTTAAAAACGATTTACAAATAGCTGCAGAGAATCTTAAACACAAACAGGAACTAATGATTTTAGGAGATTTAAACGCTAGAGTAGGCAACAATATAGAAACAGCAAGAAGAGCAATAGGTAAATAAGGAGAGACAACAACTTCTCCAAATGGAGAGAGACTAATATATTTTTGCGTAAAAGATAACATGAAAACAGCCAACACCTTTTTTCCTCATAAAGATATCCACAAATATACAAGAGTAAATGAAGACAGGTGTGAAAAGTCAATCTTAAACTACATAATAGATAGCAGCTCCCTTTTTACAGTACATTGGATGCAAGAGTAAACAGAGGAGCAGAAATATTTAGTGATCATCACCTAGTGATTGCCAAAATGAGATTACTGATTGAAGAAAACAAACAGAAAAGAAAAGGGAAGAAGGCTACTAAACTCAAAATTGAAGAGCTAAATAAACCAATAGTAAAAAGAGATATACCAATCTAGGATAAAAAGATTTATTAGTGAAAGGCAGATGGATCTGAATGATAGCACAATAGAAGAAAAGTGGCAATTGTATCAAGAACCACTCCTCAGTTGTACTGAAGAGGTTTGTGGTATGAAACAAATTAAAGGAGATAGGAAAAGAATAGCATGGTGGAATGAGAATGTCAAAAGATCAAAGAAAAGAAGCCTGGAAGAAATACTTGCAAACAAAGAGACCAGAGGATAGGATATATTACGTGAATAGAAGAAATATCGCCAAAGAGGAAGTAAGGAAAGCAAAACAGGGACAGTGTGAAGAGTTTGGACAAAGACTTCAAGAAAGCTCTCAAGGAAATCAAAAACTATTTCGAGGGGCAATGAAGAGCATGAGAAAGACCAAAGCATGCCCAATACGACAAATCAAGAATGCCAAAGGAGAAATAATAAAAAAGACAGCCAAATCATGGAAGAGTGAAGAAATTATTTTCAACAATTACATACTCCCTCCAGAACATATGAAACAATGAGTAAAGATCAATTAGTACGAGTTACAAGTAATCCAGAGGAGACAACTGAAGATGTGCATATATCAATGGAAGAAATTTAAACAGTTATAAGAAATGTGAAATTAGGAAAAGCCCCAGGAGCAGATCATGTTTATCCAGAAATGATTAAAAACCAAGAGAGAGAGGCAGACAAACTACTACATGCAATATGCCAACAAGCATGGAAGTCCAAATAGGTGCTAGACGACTGGAAAAAGGAAACGGTAATACCAATACATAAGAAAGGATCAATTATGGAAAGCTCGAACTGTAGAGGGATGTCTCTGCTTAGCGTACCAGGAAAAGTGTATGCCGGGATACTGGAAACGAGAGTAAGGAAAAGAGTAGAGGATCAGATTGAAGAGCATCAGAGTCAATTTAGAACAACAAGAAGTGTACAAGACCACATACTTTACAATTAGACAAATACATTTTTTTTTAATTCCTTTGAGAGACACATTGACTTGCACCTGTGTTTTATTGATCTAGAAAAGGCATTTGACACTGTGAGGAGGGACGAACTATGGCATTCCTTAAAAGAACACAATGTAGAGCAAAATTTAATAGAGGCCATTCATTTATTTTTTTTACATTAAACCAACATGTGCAGTGAGAGTAGCTGGAAACATATCTGCAGAGTGATGTAGATATAGGGGTAATACAGGGTTGTAACCTAAGTCCTCTTTTGTTTATCACATTTATGGATTCAGTCGCAAAGACATCCTAAAAATGAAGAAAATGAATGAAGGTATGGGGAATCTCAAACCAGTAAATGAATCACTGCTTTCATTTGCCGATGATTTAGTTCTGTTTGGAAAATCAGAAAGTGACCTTTAGTCGAATATCAACATTATGAACAATGAACTAAATAAAAGAGGAATGAGAGTAAATGCAAAGAAAAACCAAAACAATGCTAGTAACTAGGGAAGCTAAAACACAAACTTTTTAAATGGGCAGGGAGAATTTAGAACAAGTTCACAGCCACAATTACCTAGGAGTAATGATTAACTCAGAGGGAAAACTAAGAGAAGAAATCATCCAGAGAAGCCAACAGGCAAGTGAAATATATAACCATATAGGAAAGGCATTTGTAGGTAAACAAGATTGTCAACACAAACCAAAATGGCAGTGTACAACACAGTTTATTGTCCTACTCTTCTCTATGGCAGTGACACCTGAACCTTAGACAGTAGAGAATACAGTAGAGTACAGGCAGCTGAGATGAAATATCTAAGAAGAGTATCACGGAAAACTAAAAGAGACAAAATCAGAAACACAACAATAAAAGATCAAACCAAAGCAGATAGCATGAAAACTAAGATAGAAATAAATCAATTGAGATGGTTTGGGCATGTAAACAGAATGAATGACAATAGAATAGCTAAATCAGTATACAGTGCTAAATCCCAAGGTAAAAGACCAAAAGGCAGACCTCAAAGAAAGTGGGAAGAAGATATAAATGAGGCATTGAAGAATAGAAATTTAACGTTTTTGGAAGGAAACAGAAAATGCCAGAACAGGGCATCCTGAAGAAAGATCATCTCGGGCATCTGAACCCATACCCCGAAATGTAGAATGGCAACTGATAAAGAAAGGGAACCCATACAAAGAGTAGAATGTAGAAAGGTAGAATGGCAACTGATAAAGAAAGAAAGAAAGAAGCGGCCCAGGTGACAATAATCTCCTCCTGGCCAGAACGCTAGATTTTTACTCCCAAACTAGTGCTTGTACTCTATTTGCACCTGAGTAGAGAGGGGGAAATGCGTGTTAAGTGTCTTTATCAAAGAACACAACGTCGGACCTGACTTTGCTGGATCAACCCGGTACCCCATGATCCCCAGTCCGGCAGTCTAACCGGTTGGCTACGGACGCCACATGCAGAGCAGAATAGTAGTAGGCAATTTGGCAAAGACCGAAGGGAAAGGTATACGTGGACATAATTGAATGTAATAAAAGGATCACTGTTGATGGCGCACTGCTATAGTTGTAATTTGACTATAAATCCATCTTTATTTACTTGTTGTGCCGGCAAAGATTTGGCACTGAGCACTACGAATTGCAAGTTTTAACTAATTACTATCCTATGCAAGTGGGGACCTATGAAACGAACTAGAACTAGGAGGGTATCTTCAACTTATCTATTTCGCCATAGTCAGAACTAAAATGTCTCGATGTAGGGAAGCTCGTTACGGTCATGTTGTCAAAGATAACACACACAAAGAGATATTTTTATTATTATTATTATTATTATTATTATTATTATTATTATTATTATTATTATTATTATTATTATTAATTATTACTATTACTATTATTATTATTATCATTATTATTATTATTATTATTATTATTATTATGATTATTATTATTATTATTAGTATTATTATTATTATTATTATTATCATTATTATTATTATTATTATTATTATTATTATTATTACTATATTATTATTATTATTATTATTATTATTATTATTATTATTATTATTATTATTATTATTGTTATTATTATTATTATCATTATATTATCATTATTATTATTATTATTAGTAGCATTATTGATCATTATATCATCATTAGTAGTAGTAGTAGTAGTAGTAGCAGTAGTGATAGTAGTAGTAGTAGTAGTAGTAGTAGTAGTAGTAGTAGTAGTAGTAGTAGTAGTAGTAGTAGTAGTAGTTGTTTCGTTGTTGTAGAAGTAGTAGTTGTAGTAGTAATAGTAGTAGTAGTAGTAGTAGTAGTAGTAGTAGTAGTAGTAGTAGTAGTAGTAGTAGTAGTAGTAGTAGTAATAGTAGTAGTAATAGTAGTAGTAGTAGTGGTAGTAGCAGTGAAGCAGTAATCTAGTAGTAGTAGTAGTAGTAGCAGCAGTAGTGTAGTAGTAGCAGTAGTAGTAGTAGTAGTAGTAGTAGTAGTAGTAGCAGTAGTAGTAGCAGTAGTAGCAGTAGTAGCTCAGCATTCGTAGCATGCAGCAGCATTAGCTGCTTTCAATGCTAGCAGCTAGTAGCAGCAGCAGTAGCAGTAGTAGTAGTAGCAGTAGTAGTAGTAGTAGTAGTAGTAGTAGTCGTATAGTTCAATGTGGCACACAACTAGAAAATCAGCAACGACGGCAAAGTTTCGTTCATTCACAAATCATGCACACACACTGATCACACAACACACAACCAACCACAAACAGGCAGAAATAGTAGAGAGAAAGCAAAGACAGAGTCAACCTACAGCATAATTACCATCCATGATATTGCTCTTATCCCACACTTGGTAGTTCAGAGAGCAAGGTGTCGGCCTCCCAACCAAAATATTGGGGGTTCAAGCCCCGCCGACGGTTGAAAAAAAAATCTGGAGTTTTTTTCGAGTCAAATCCCCCCCCCCCACCCCCCACTTCCTGGTCCAGGTAGGTGGATCGACACCTAGTCCCATCGGAGCCGGACAATACAACAAAGGTCCCATGTGCAGATTACAACACTATGTGCACGTTAAAGATCCCTTGACTGTTTACAAGGCAGTCCCAGCAAAATCAAAAGATCCTACCAGCAAACCCCCGAGATTGCCTTAGTTGTGGATGTCGTGGGTAAATCAAATCAAATCAGAGTTCTCATTCCACCACTCTCAAACACCCTTTGAAAACTTTTAAAAAAGTCTTTTACTTTTGCTTTCAATTAGATCTCTATACCTAAACGATCGTACATACAAAGTGGTGTCAGTGGCCCAGCGGTTAGGCTGCCGGACTGGGGATCATGAGGTCTCGAGTACGAATCTAGCAAGCCAGCCCCGACGTTATGTTCATTGGGAAAGACACTTAACACGTTTTTTGTTTCCACTCGGCCAAGATGCCAATGGTACAAGCATTAGCTTTTTAAACCCTGCGTCAGACTACCGTCATGTCAAATAAGGTGAGCATTATCACCTGTTCCACTTCACGCTATGAAAACCGAGATAGGCTCCGGCTCTATGGGTCGTACTGGCCTTTGAAGGAACTCTACTTACTGTACGTGCATAAAAAACACTTATACACGTAATATGTAAATAAATTATATATGTAACATGTGTAAAAAGTTAAATTATTATATATAATTTATATAATATATATTTATATCCCATTATATATATATGATTATATATATTAAATATATATATGATTATATATATATATATATGATGTTTATATATATATATATATATATATTCTATATATATATATATTGGATATTTATATATTATCATAAATATATATATATACATATAATTACGTAAACAGTTTTTGAGGCGCCACGTTCTTCATTCAGTATTTGGGCCTAATAGTAGTAATAGGCTCATTTAAGACCTGCCAGATCGATAAAAGTCGTGGTTAAGACCCAATGTCAGGCATGTTCTTTTCAACTCTACTCGATCCCTGGAGAAGCTTAGCCCAGTTGCCGTCTCGATCGCTCCCCTTCACAGCTTTTGTTTCCACTTGCTGGCTTACCTCACGACCACCCAGGCGTGACTTTCATGCCGATCTTAATAAGCAGTAGTCAAAACACTTTCCCTACACTGTGACTGTAACAGCCTTGTACTCAATGAGCAAAGTCTCAACAGTGAAAAAGGAATGCAATGAGGGTTGAGGGGGGGGGGAGGGTGGGGAGGGGGGATGGGGGAGAAGTAGTAAAGAAAACAAAGGTGTAGGAGCCTAGAGACCATGAAATATTTAAAGCGCCGTTACCAAGTCACCGGCAACAAGGATGTGTTTATGTATCCTACGTCCCCCTCCCCCCCCCTTCCCTCACATACTTCGAGTCTGATGATTCGAGAAGAAATCGGTGGGTTTCATATAGATGATGGATGGAATCGAAAACTACCTGTCAGTGGTAAAATATTAAACACGATGCGTTTACAGATTGTTGTTGACAATGTTTGGAGGTCGATTAATTCATCGATGAAATTATCCTTTCCAATACGGGCGATGATCTAAACCTTGCAATACTCAA
Organism: Doris montereyensis; assembly: GCA_037039925.1. Classification (NCBI taxonomy): domain Eukaryota; kingdom Metazoa; phylum Mollusca; class Gastropoda; order Nudibranchia; family Dorididae; genus Doris; species Doris montereyensis. The sequence continues at coordinate 352,819 of JAXRKP010000172.1, read as the reverse complement.
TAAATAGAGTTTGTGACTTTTAACCAAAAAGACCCCACAAGATCAGAGGACAAAGCAAAACGGAAAGACAGGCAGAAGAAGAACAAACGTGCAAGCAAGTAAGCAGGCACGAAAGAAAGAAAGAACGAAAGAAATCAAGAAAGAAAGAAAGTAAGAAAGATAGATAGAAAGAAAGAAATCAAGAAAAAAAAAGAGAGAAAAAAAGAACGAAAGAAAGAAAGAAAGAAAGAAAGAAAGAAAGAAGGAAAGAAAGAAAGAAATCGAATAATCAAAAAAAGAAAGAAAGAAAGAAAGAAAGAAAGAAAGAAAGAAAAAAGAA
>JAXRKP010000172.1:345000-347500 GCA_037039925.1 Doris montereyensis | reverse complement strand
TTCAGTAAAAGCACGCAATTCAATAAAATTCATCTAAATATGTTGGAGAAGTAGTGGGTCTTCAAGCGATTTCAGTATATTCAAAGACTCTGCAGACTGGACGTCCCATGGTAAAATGTTCCAAATTTTGGCTGCTTGTGTTTGTAGGGCCCTATCTCCGAAAGTCTTAAGTTTAGTTTGGATGTTTGTATCATTTTCTTGCTCGCTGAGCGCAGTGATCTGTTCGGTGTGTATTTAGGAACTAACTCTTTTTAGTAGACTGGAAAGTCAGCCTCGTGCAGGCATTGGTACGTGATTGTAGCTATCTTGTAGTCAATGCGGGATTTTATTGGGAGCCAGTGTATGTGTTTAAGTATTGGCGTAATGTGTTCTCTTTTTTGAAACTTCCATAACTAATCTGGCGGCATTGTTTTGTATTATCTGCAGTTTCTTGATTTGTGTCAGTGGAAGTCCAGCCTGCAGAGAATTGCAGTAATCAATTCTTGAAAGAACAAATGAGCAAAGTAGTGGTGGTGGTAGTGGTGGTAGAAGTTGTACTAGTTGTAGTAATAATAGTAGTAGTAGTAGTAGTAGTAGTAGTAGTAGTAGTAGTAGTAGTAGTAGTAGTAGTAGTAGTAGTAGTAGTAGTAGTAGTAGTAGTAGTAGTAGTAGTAGTAGTAGTAGTAGTAGTAGCAGAAGTAGCAGTTGTTGTTGTTGTTGTTGTTGTTGTTGTAGTAGTAGTAGAAGCAGTAGTAGTAGAAGTAGTGGTGGTGGTAGTGGTGGTAGAAGTTGTACTAGTTGTAGTAGTAGTAGTAGTAGCAGTAGTAGTAGTAGTAGTAGTAGTAGTAGTAGTAGTAGTAGTAGTAGTAGTAGTAGTAGTAGCAGTAGTAGCAGCAGTAATACTAGTAACAGTAATTAGTAATAGCAGTAGTTGTAGTAGTAGTATTAGTAGTAGTAGTCGTAGTAGTAGTAGTAGTAGTTGTAGTAGTGGTAGTAGTAGTAGTGGTAGTAGTAGTAGTAGTAGTAGTAGTAGTAGTAGTAGTAGTAGTAGTAGTAGTAGTAGTAGTAGTAGTAGTAGTAGTAGTAGTAGTACTAGTAGTAATAGTAGCAGTAGTAATAGTAGTAGTAGTAGTAGTAGTAGTAGTAGTGGTAGTAGTAGTAGTAGTAGTAGTAGTAGTGGTAGTAGTAGCAGCAGTAGCAGCAGTAGTAGTAGTAGTAGCAGTAGTAGTAGTAGTAGTAGCAGTAGTAGTAGTAGTAGTAGTAGTAGTAGTAGTAGTAGTAGTAGTAGTAGTAGTGGTACATATAGTAGTAGTAGTAGTAGTAGTAGTAGTAGTAGTAGTAGTAGTAGTAGTAGTAGTAGTAGTAGTAGTAGTAGTAGTAGTAGCAGTAGTAGTAGCAGTAGTAGCATCAGCAGTAGTAGTAGTAGTAGTAGTAGTAGTCGTAGTAGTAGTAGTAGTAGTAGTAGTAGTAGTAGTAGTAGTAGTAGTAGTAGTAGTAGCAGTAGTAGTAGTAGCAGTAGTATTAGTAATACTAGTAATAGTATTAGTAATAGTAGTAGTTATAGTAGTAGTAGCAGTGGTAGTAGTAGTAGTAGTAGTAGTAGTAGTAGTAGTAGTAGTAGTAGTAATAGTAGTAGTGGCAGTAGTAGTGGTAGTGGTAGTAGTGGTAGTGGTAGTAGTGGTAGTGGTAGTAGTGGTAGTGGTAGTGGTAGTGGTAGTGGTAGTGGTAGTGGTAGTGGTAGTAGTAGTAGTAGTAGTAGTAGTAGTAGTAGTAGTGGTAGTAGTAGTAGTAGTAATAGTAGTAGTAGTAGTAGTAGTAGTAGTAGTAGTAGTAGTAGTAGTAGTAGTAGTAGTAGTAGTAGTAGTAGTAGTAGTAGTAGTAGTAGTAGTAGTAGTAGTAGTAGTAGTAGGCGAAATGTATGAGTATATATAAAATTTGAACCAAGCATAAAAACACCTACCGGTACCACAAGTCTATTATAAAAGAGAACAAAACCTCCCCACTGTTTGAGTATGATAGTTTTTTTTATTCATTTAATTCATACTTCTCTACCATGTATCAAATCACGAAGAAAGACTTTCTTAGCCAGGTCTGCCAATCGATCTTTCCCGTCAAAGAAAAGGAACCAGGAGGAGAGAACGGAGCAACGAGTGAGATCAAAGCTCCATAAATAATTAATTCGTAAATACGGCACATATTTATTGAAGGACAGCCCGTTGCCATTATCAAAATAATAATGTACGAACACACACATACACAAGCACACACACGCACACACATACAACGATGAAAATGGCAGGGCGTTTATCAAAAAGACAGGTGCTCAGATCAAAAGAGGCTTTTCCTTGCAATTGAATGCCAGCAGTACAATTCGGGACTAATAAAATATCCTAGGTCATTTTATGGAGATAAGAAGGCTCAGATTATAACTAACATGCGCAATACACAAAAAGGCAAAGTAGTATATATATATATATATATATATATATATATATATATATATATATATATATATATATAT
>JAXRKP010000172.1:320000-337500 GCA_037039925.1 Doris montereyensis | reverse complement strand
TCAATGTGTCAATCTTTGATCCACATTCAATATTTATGTCAGCTGAACATTGAGATGACTCAAGACATCTATAGGATGGCCTTGTCGGCTTTTAATTTTTTTAATTCTGATATAATACAGTTTAGCTTACTATTCATGGGTTAATGAAACGTTCTTTGTGACATTCATAGTGAGACAAAGGAAAAGAAGCACAAAATCATCCTACATCGAACTATTACTTTGAAAATCAATGCCAGCATTTTTGGTGTGGGTTTTTTTTTCAATCTCTTAGAATAATCTATTTCAAACATATGACTATGACTCCTCATACTGTCAGAAAAATTAGACACATTCTTTCTGACATCTTTAATCTAGATCATTCCTTTATTATTTTGGATAAAGTGATACAAATGGATCGCGGGGAGGAAATAAAGTAAATAAGGCAAACGTTATCTGTTAATAACCTACATTCAAAAATTCATGTTTTCTTTTCGTTGCACGGAGAAATGTTGCCCGATGCCAATCAGGGCTCGTAACCGATTGGCACAAACGACAATGAGAGGAGTAGCCTCCCCTTTGAATTCTTTTGTTCTGGGAGACAATAGTGCGATGCATTCAATCAAAATGGCGTCACTATGTTTGCAATGTTACAACAAGATTTATATTTTACAAGATTTCTCGAATATTTTTTGTTTACAGCAGACTTTCTGATTATCTTATGTAAGTACAAATGTAAAAGCATCCAAAGAAGTCGCTGCTAGATCAGAATATTTTCCAGTATCAATAGATTAACGAGAAGGAAATGTGTGAGCTACATCTCTACTTTTTGTTTGTTTTGTTTTTGTTACATTTCTATTCTAGATTTCTACATCTTTATCTAGATTTAGAGTGAGTTTTTTCCCCTGGTCTGTTTTTATAGATCACACCACTTTAATTGTCACATCAAACAATAAGGCTCTATTACTCTATTCAATTTTAATCCAGACCATCATCTGTCCTTTATCAGAGAAAACATGCTTCTACTTCTAGGCTAGATTCTAATTTCATCGGTCAGTTATTTCGGTGCCTGTGATTTTGATCTGTCGAGAATATTCCAAAGTTTCGTGTGCCAATGCAGACCGTAGATGTCTATGGTTTCTTTCATCTTGTCGATGTCTGGCGTCAACTTTAAAAAAGTGCCTGACACTGGCCAGGAGAAGCTAGCGGAGATTCTAGTATTTTCTAGGTCTACCCTATGTCATGATGTAAAAATACCTATAAATGACATGTTCCAGATAGAGAGAAAGGTGGCATTGTTGATCTGAACTTGGATTTTTGTCAATTGCATTCAGACCATCTTCTGGGGAAAAAAACCAACAGACTGAAGGTTTTCGAAAAGTTTCTTAGACATAAGATCCCTAATAATTAAAGAGGGAAAAAATCTGTTACATGGAAAAAGCGGCCTCTTCGGTGGACAGGCCTCTAAGGCGATAGCCTTATAAGAGGTTGCCTTTAGTCAGAGACTGGCTGTTATACTACATTACTGATTACTGGGCATACATGTGCTTTTTCTTAGTTTGTGTGTACTGTCTGAGTAGTAATGAGTATTTTATTAAATTATCATTTATAGTCTTAGAACTAACTTATTTTAAACTCAACTGTAAATTAACTCCTAAAATGAGACCCAGTCTACATTTAGGCATATTTATGGATAAAGAATGAAATCCAGCCTAATACACACAAAAAAATATATAGATCTATGTGAGTGTGTATTAACCGAAGTAAAGCTCGCAGTGTTACCGGAAGTGACCTTCTTACAGTGAGGGGTTGCCCCAGCCATTTGCATGAAAAACGAGTGTGTGCAACCGGTGAAGTTAGGATTTAGACCTAGTTTGAATAAGGAGTTCACGTTTACAGATGATAAAAGACCTATAACACATGATGCATTTTGTATAAGTTTAAAGAATAAGTAATTCATATTGAGATGTTATTCCAACATGAGAAACATAAACTAAGGACTAAACATTAGCAGCGATAGCTGTGTAATCAACTTAGAGGCCTTCATGAAGTGTGTTGAATGGGAAAGCGTCGCTTTGGCGAATGATGACGAGGCTATCGGGAAAGCCACGAGCTTAAAATAAATTGTAATCTCATTGGCTGTTATTTAACTATGAAGTCAAAGATCAAACTACGTTATAAACCATGTAAGGAAAGTGGAAATTTCCATTCAAAAAGCCTAGGTGTCTCGCCCTAAATATAGGGCCTGCGCACTCCCCGTGTCAATGATGGCGGCCCTAAATATAAGGCCTGCACGCTTCCCGGCTGACAGCAACACGCCCTTTATTTAGGGCGGGTGCTTTTCTTGGATTAATCTAGATTCGATGTAGTTTCCGGCTAAGTGTCCGGTCACCCGGATGCAGCTGAAACGGCCAATTGGGGCAAAACAACGACTCAGGAAAGTGGACTTTTCTTATGTAGATGACCAATTAATAACCTCGTTTACTGTGATTATTGACATTGGATTATCTCTAATTATCACAGGGAGGTCTAGCGTGACCTTTAGACGCCTGATATGATTTTGTTCTTAGGTTGGTTTTGTTTTTGTTCATTTTTTAAAATTTTTATTCTTTTATTATTTTTCTTTAGGTTTTCAACGTTTATTACATGCATTTATAGTAAATAGTGAGTGACAGGAAACTTTAAGTTCAATTATGGTGTATATCTACCCAAAATGAATAATGTGATGTAGATTGGTACTATCTACATGCGTTCATGATCATACGCACACATGTGTACACCTTCCATACACACATACAACAGACTTTGGATTGTCCCGTCTTTTCCAGCCTCATGTTAGTTGCCCTCTGGAAATGATTAAAAGTTTTTTAATTGAATTGAATGAAATGCTATAAATAATCCGAAACAAAGGCAGAGACCAGCCTCAATGTCATTAGGTAATCAGCAAGAAACTCAAATGTAGGATGAACGAGCGCCATAAGTCGAAGAGAAACAAAAGTAACATCGCAAGCTTTGTCCCTTTGACGGAGTAAACGAGGTCAAAGATTGTATAGCAGACACGACTGGCATTGACATGTCCAGCCTCTATAAGTAGAGGGCTAACTGGGATGGCCATCACCATGCTTTTTCCTTCTATTGAATGTTTCATAGACAACCTATTACTATTAATCTTTTTTCATGATCCAGCTCTCGCTTAAAAATATGTCTCTAAAATTCTAAGAGTAGAAAATTTACTTTGTAAAATGAAGTCTTGTGTGACTCGACTGCAATGTTAGGAGAAATTCGAGAATTGGACCCAGTATTGTCTTGAGAGTAAACTGCTTTTGCCACCAAAACTACAGGATCTGGTGTTTAGATCTAGGTCCAGATGATCTGCATATCTGTACTCTTAAGTAGATCTAATAGATCTAAATCAAGTCGATATTAAAATCTTTGAAACAATATGACTCCCCCTGCAGCAAAGTGTAATCACACGCGTATCTGAGAGAGAAAAAATGTCGCGCGCGTGTGTATGTAAAAAGAGAGGAACAGAGAGCATTTTCACGCCTGTTTTGTGCGATCTCGAATGTATGTGAGTGTGTGTGTTAGAGAGGAGTGAGCAACAATTTATGAATTAAAGGCATAATTGACAGGTATGTCATGCATGCATGTCTGATCGGTTAGTAGAAGGGGTGGATTGGGCATGTGTGTGTGAAGAATGTGAAAATATGATAGCAATGATTAGCAAGATAAGTGACCACTGATGAGAGAGAGAGGAAAGTGAGTATGTCTTCCACTTCCAGTATGTAAACAATGAGTGGGAAGGAGGTAACTGTAATGCTGATTTAGTACCAGAATTCATGTTTTATTGGTGGGGGGGGGGGTAATTATGATGGATAGAGTGGCAGGTTTGACCCTGTTTTTTAAATAATGAGAAACACATCTATTCTTTATTACAATAGCCTGACAGTAGATACAATGGTAATATATTACTACCAATGCTCAAAACAATGAACTGGTCTACATTTTGTGGTAAGGATAGGAGGTTTAAACTTTAATTATGTCTACTATTTATATTCATTGAGAAAAGAAAAAATGATAACAGGTCAGCATCTTTTTTTACAATTGCAGATGATGACAGATGAATCTCAAGGCAGGGGGAATCACTCTCCGACGCCTGATTCCATCTCGGAAACAATTGATAATGAGGCTGTGCCAGGAACAGTCTCTGTAACTGAAAGACACAATGTGTCATCTGATATAGGTTATATTGACGATCTCTCTAAACCATCAACAAGTGCCATGGCTGATTATGCACCATCCAATAAAAAGAAGCAGTCAAGTTCGAGACGGTGGGCAGAGACAGAGCAGCTGCTGTAGCCCCATGTGCTGTGCCACTGTGTTTATCTTTGAACAGCGACATCCAGCTACCAGGGTCATCGTCGTCAGCTTTTCGGCCGTTTGTATCAGAACCTATCGTTGTGTCCCCGGAAGACACCAGAAAGTCTCCGACACAGTCTCAACAACACCTGATATCAACACCAACATCGCGAAGGCAAACCATCCCAGGATCCACCGTAACGATTCTCGGTTCCCAAGCAAGTTCACCAAATCCAGATAATTCAGGAATCGATGGGGAGAGCAGCAATACCAATGACGATTACGACGACGGGCGAACGACGGCGTCCGCCCCGCCTTGCACTCCTGCTCCAGAGCCGCACATTCAAGTTCAGTCACCCTTCAGGAACAGCCGGCCCATAAAGAGAATTGATCTCTTGGCAATGTCGAGGTCACGTCAGTCTGACAGAGCTGAGAATGCCAGAAGAGATGGGCGACTGGCTCCGAGTCCACGGAAAAGGATGAAGTTCTCAGAAACAGCGGCTACCTGTGTCCCGCAAATCGCAGTTACGGATACCAACCCAGCATGCGGTCGACAAACACCGAGGGTTTCATCTCGCCCGAAAGGGTTTCAAATGGTGCCTCAAGTGCAGCGTCTCCCAACGTTGATGTGGTCAGTGTGGACGATCCAAATGACGCTTCAAAGTACAAGTTTAGCATTCAGTTTCACAACATTGAACAAGGTACGGTCAATGTTTGACATTCCAAGTGTTTTAATGTTTATCCCTTAAGTTGAAAGAAGGTAGTATGCATGGCTTTCCAAGCAGATTGTAATCTTAGGTATAGTGTATACATTGATATATATAGAGAGATAATATATAATATATGTTTGAAACAAAAACATCTTTCTACATATAAAATAGAATTAAAGCATATTATTTTCAAAACATATTCTATAGATTGAAGGCGTCAGTTCAGTAGTGTGTCTATGTCCATTTTCATGAAAAAATGAGACAGAGACATAATCCTAGGGGAAAAAAAGGAAATCATAATTCCTGAAAAGTATGAAAATGATATGATGAAAATACATCATGATGTTTACAGCCGTTTGAAACTTGGAATTCCAAAAACCAACAGTGCCAAAGTCCATGTTTTTTTTACATTTTTCTCTAAATGACGTAATTGTGACTTGGGCACACTTGAAATAACCCCTTCAATTATTATATTATACATGCCCATTAAATTTCACACTACTTATCTCTCTTGTTACCGTATCTTTGACATCATACGGCCAAAGACTTGTTGTATGAAACAAAATCTTTCATATTACTGAAGTCGTTTCTACGGGGCATATATTGTTATAGAAACATAGGCACATGTGAAGAGGAGTGACCTAAGGTCAATGAAGATAACATTGAAGAATATTGTTGAAACAAACCAATACAGATTATACAACTTCTCTTCTGTTATTGTTGTCTATGAGTTACTGCCCTTGTTTGACTCATCAATCTTTACTAAGTCAACTAAGTCTTTAACATTGGAATTTTATATCCGCACTCATTTATTTCCTCTCATTTTAACCTCTGTTGTATTGCATTTTCTTTTTGCCTTGAATTTAGATCATATACTGCTTTATACACATGTATGTGTATATATATGCAGAGGCAGAGTTGTCTTTTTGAATTACTCAATACATCCTGTAATTCTTCTAATGAAGTAATTTGTGATAAATTTAAAGTTTCTTATAATCTTAAAGTTACTTCATATGATTTAACAAGAGTAAGTTCCAAGTCGAAGTTAAGGTGTAAAGTAAGCATGGGAATATATGATGTATTAATGCTGCCTTGTTTTTGGTTTTTTATGATAATGAGAAATACTAGGATTGCCGTGTATAAAATGTTTTATTTTGTCTTTTTACAGCAGAACAAATGATGAAGTGCAACCTTTGTGGATTTGTAACCAATAACCAGAGATTTTATCGCCGCCACAGACGTCTTCATAACCGCCAACATCCACCAAACCAGATTCAATGCAGTCAATGTGATTATTCAACAACTCAAATTCGCAGAATGCGAGAACATACTATGACACACCAGAATCTGCCGTCCCAGCCAGCTTCAGCCAACCCACACTTTCGCTCTTCCAACCTCGCCGAGTCTACCCAGAATCCACACTTTCAAGGTCATTTCTTCATACCAAGCGACACCGTCTATCCACCAAACACACGTCCCATCACTCTTCCTTTGTCTGCAGTACCAACATCTGTCATGTCCAACACTTTGTCTATGGGTGGCTTGCACTCCTTCGTCCCAACGGCCACCGCTACGGCTCCGCAAGAGCCTCAGCCCCAAGTGCAAGTCAACAATCAAATTGGTCTCCAGCACCCGCCTAGAGGCAGCGCACTGCTTGGCAACTGCAGTCCGAACACGGGACAAGTTGCAAACTATATGAGATCCTTTTGTCAAACCTCATGTCTCCAACCAGATCACATCCGCCCACCTCCGTAACATCGTCAAACTTGTATCGATCCGTTCCTCAAGAATCTCAGCCTCTGATTCAGTCAAGTAATAATCCGCCAGTCATAGAAGACACTTACAGTATGAACCGATTCTGGAACCATAGTTCAAATAATCCTGCCGTTTTAACTGGAAGAAACGCTCCAGGGAACAGCTTTGTGAAAGTCAAAACGGAACCCAGGCCGGCACCGATATCGCAGATGACTCGAGTTGTTCATGACCTCCCCAGCAGCACCCAACAAGATCGCCACAACAGAAGTCCGCGGCGACCATCGGATAACGTTGATAGCGAATCCGGTATGGACATCAGTGGGGACGAACGTTGTTCATCTCCAGTGCCGGCCTTCATGGACACTCGAGCAAATGCTAGAGTGAGCACAGAAACAAATCAGACGGACAATGCTGGTGTAGGTGAAAGCTCTCAGTGCTCCATGCCTTTTATTAAGATCGAGTTTCCGTCAAACTCCGAGTCTTGTAACTGGATGCCGCGGTCGTCGGTGTCTCACTCACATTTCGGCGTTCAGTGCGATATCATATCAATGTCCAGCAGTCATCGTCAATCTGGCCGGACGCAGTCAGAGACGGTCAGTAGTGGGGGAGTCGTCGACACCAAGTGTTACTTTTGTGGTGTGACTTTTGATGACGAAGTTCTGTACTCCATTCATGTCGGGTGTCATAGCCACACAGACCCGTTCTTGTGTAATGTATGTGGAAAGCAGTGCCACAACAAGTACGGTTTTTACTCCCATATCATGCGTGGCCATCAGTCCCGTCCTAACACATGATAGACATTAGACGTTGTTCTTTGCTTCATTAGCAACGCTGGAAACCAAATGAACTTGATAGAATTATCCTAAACATAATGTGCCATATCTTTTTACTTTCTTTTTTCTTTCTTTTAAAAAAAAAAATTGTGGTGGATAGAAGATTGATAATTGTTATTGACGACAGAGATGCTTTTCCGTCTGTCTTGGTGGTTTCGCTTTTAAAATGAAATTGTCTTTTCAATATATTTCAAGTACCCTAACAGACATTATATTGCTTTGTCATTAATGTCAGCTTGCACTAGCATTTCTTACTTCTACAATGTCAAAAGCTTAAGATATAAGAGAGTTTTTGAATTTCCTTTGCATTTTTAAGAAAATATTAGAAGATGTTACAGATTGACAAAAAAGTGAAGGAATTTGTTTTTTTGGTGGGGGTTTTTTCTATCTTAATAGTTAGTTGCTACATTTCATAGATTTAAAAACACTGATGATGAATGAAAATTTTGAAGTGTTAATTTTGTGTCTTGTGCAATTTGATGATTTCATTGCTATCATTATCATCAGACTCAGAGCTTGGAGATGAGACACCAGAGGTGAAATTTTACATTATGCCGACTCTGTTTTTCTTTTCACCTGAATGGTTGCTACTCACCTACTCAAGAAGTATTGTAGAATAAGCGTAAAAGTTTAGAAGCGTATTCTGTCATCAACAGTCAGAGTAGCATCAGGATAGAATCTAGTCTTTTGTTTTCTTACACAATGAAATGTCAATGAACTGTGTGTACATATATAATAAATAGATAAATTTAAAACTTAATGCTTGAAGTTATTGAAATGATATAATAACACAATATGCTGTGGAGTTGCTTTTGATATATATTATATATATATTATATTATAAAATGCTTTTTCTGCCTGATGTAATATGAAGCTGACAATTTCCCCCAAGCCATATATATATATATATATATATATATATATATATATATATATATATATATATATATATATATATATATATATATATATATATCAATGTGTTAAAAACAAAGAAAAACCCATGACAATTCAGTAAACTAACTTACTTTTTGAGATGTGTTCCTTACTGAAAACTTCAACCCAAAAAAACTGTGCCATATATGTGTTAGGAGATCAAACACAACAACCCAACAAGAAACCAGCTGTGTGTACATATTATGAAAGAAAACATTTGTATACACTACAACATGCATCTGTACATTTCTCTTCATTCATGTATATTTTTTCTCTCTCTTTCATCATTAGTGTCCTGAAATACTCTTCTGTCTTGTCAATATCTCATATCGTAAAGCTTGTCATCAACATTGGATTTATTTTATTGGTCACGTTCAAACAATATCTGTGAACTGATTCAGCTGTGAGTTCAATATATGTGTATATGGTATATATAGATATATATAGATATATAAAGATATATATATATATATATGTAAAAGAATCTAAATTAAAAATTTCTGTCTATTTTTCTGAGCTGACAGTTGAAAACTACAGTGTTGCATTTGTGAGTATTGGGAAAAAAAAGGGAAGCAATTCCACTGGTTATTTTTCATGCCTAGTTTTTGAGGTGATCAGGTTTGACCACAAAGTAGACGATAACTTCGCCGAATACAAAAATACAGCCTTTGTTATTTCAACAAACCGAGGTTACTTTATATTCATAGTTTGGTTTAGCGATGTCACTAGTAATTTTCTTCCCTTGTGTCTTGATACTGAGAGCCCTGAGACAGTATTGTTGTTCTAGCTTACTTGCATCAAGTATGACCAACAGTGACAACACTCTTTAGTGGCGGTGTCATGACGTTTCAAATTTAGGACTTGATGACATTTCAAGTTTAAGACTTGATGACAAGTTTAGGACTTGATGACATTTCAAGTTTAGGACTTGATGACATTTCAAGTTTAGGACTTGACAACATTTAACAATTTACCATCTAACTTTGGAGAAATGTTTCTCTGGAAGGCCATTGAAAATCTTATTTGAAAATGTATTTCAGTCTTAATGTGCCATCATTGAAAAAGTGTTCAGTTTCTAGTACATGTCCTGACTCTAGAGAAGTAAACTCTACTTCTCTGCCACGTCTTGTAAAGGCACTGATTGCCATTCTAATTCTAATTAATCTATTGCCATGCTCATTTGAAGGCATTGGGAATGGCGGTTTATTTTCATGCAGCCGGGGGTTGTTAACGTCTGATAAGATGTACATGTGTGTCATACGTGTGTTATATTTCAGATTTATCTCTTGAAGTTGAAGGGAAAACAACACGAAAGGCTTATAGATAGATATATATAAAACAATTCAATGTGCTTAATGTCTCTCGACAGATTTTTTTTTTAGCTTTGGTTTGATTGTCTTTTTTTGGAGCTTTTAAGACGTTTTTTTTAAACATAGCAATGAGAAGCTCAGCAATCTCAATGTGATGTACCTTTTTGAGTACATGTACCAATAATTTAATTAAGTAGCGTTTAACAATCTGGTTTCAATGTCAAACATGTTGATGGATGTGTGCAGCATGCCCTAGCAGTAGCAGTGTCTGTTACTAGTGTTACTGTAAGGTACTGTGGGGGCTGAGTTTTGACTTTATGTGGCCAAGCTCTATGATAGGTGTCATAGTATGACTACATGTATTTCTCATATATCCTAAATGCTGATTATCTGCTTAGGAACGATTAGACTATTACACTAAATTACAGAAAATACATATGTGTGTATGCCAATTTGTTTACATGAATAGTGAATAGTTATGAATGTCACTATTGTCGGAAAGTAAGCAGACAGCTTAGTGAATACAGTAAGATAGTACTAATTGTATAATGATTATAATAATAGTAATAATGCTGATTATAATAGTAATAATACTGATTATAATAGTAATAATGATAATGGTATATTGTTTAGTGCCACACAGCTTGGAAAAGGCAAACTCAGAATTCACTTAAACAGCTGTAACAGAGAAGCACGAGACACAAAGACCATAAAGCGTTTTTAAATGCGTTCTCTATTTTATGTTTACAAAAAAATGCACATTTGTCATATTTCGAATTTGTGATGTCACAAAGTATGAAGGGTTGTCTGAAAATGAAGGTAAAGTACATGTATGTGAATGAGTGTGTGTATGTGTAACATGAAAGTAAGCTATGTTTTTTATATGTGTAACATGTAACATTGCTGGTTTTGCTCTCTGTCATTGTGGATGTTCAACCATATTCTGCAGCATGAGAAAATGTGATATTTCTGTTCAAGCCAAATATTGCTTTCTGTAAAAATGGCAAAAAATAGTTGTTTTTAATCATGTTTTCATAACATGGACATTTTTTATCATAGCTTTTAATGTTTGCATTTGATCATTGTGCTTAGATTTTATCATTGTGAGCATCTACACGGGTCATTTTGGACAATGTGTGGCCAGGTGTATTATGATGTCAAACTTTATATGTATAGATAGTGATAAATATGCAATTCTTATATACAGTGTATATATTTTTCCCATAGTGGTGTTGATATCTTTAACTTAATAGTTTAAATTTAAATCCTCAAAATAAGCTGAAGAATTGTCTGCCAGATATCTTTTATTCTCAAATGATTTTAATGAATATTTTTGAAAGAACACAATTTATTTTGTAATAAGACGTTTCCGCGATGATGAAAAAAATCCCCGAAAATAAAAGAAACAACAGGAGTTTGCGTTAAAATTTGATGCCGAAAAATGCTAATGCTTTTCTCTAAAGCACGAGATACCAAATTCTAATATTTTTTAAACAGGGATATTTCACATGTTGTCACATTATGTTCAGCAACTAGTAAAATCTGACTGTGGCAATTGACTATTGCATGGTCACCAAGGTTTGCCTATGTAGTGCAAGAGCAGCCAGCAAACAACACAGACAGACACACACACACACACACATATAGACATAGATATGCACTAAAGTTATGGATGAGTATGTTACATCTTGACCAAATGCACAAACACAAAGTTAGACCATTGATTTGCTAGGCGTAATTTACACGTGCCACCTGGCATCATTTCTTTCCTCTCACTTACCTTTCCTCTCAATTCACCCTTAGATCATCGCAATGATGGACAGAGTCAATTTCAATAAAACAAACAAAAGGCATCAAAACAAGTTTAAAATGTTGACAGTTTTAAAAAGAAAGAAAAATGGGTCTCATTTCAGCGTATTTGCAGGTGGGAAATTCTACTTGTATCGATTTTCAATGTGTGTAAATCTGGGTTTGTTTGGTATGAGATATCTTCATTAAGTGCATGTACCCGATCTCTTTTTTCTCTTTCAATAGGGCTTCAATGGAATAACGAGGATGAATAATGCATTCATCAGACTCTCAGGAAATTAGTATGCAAATCTTTTCTAGTAAATTGTCAAGTCACAAGAAGAGAACATTCACCTGAAGTCTTGCATGATAATGCATTTAGCCAGTGCATTCGAAAAAGTAGTTGATTTCTGACATCTTTATTGTGCTTACAAAAATACACGGTGCTATTTCTATGTTTCACATACCAATTGTTATTGTAACATGATGATAGATTTCATTGATAGATTTCATTTCGCGTACCATAGCTTAGATGTTGGACGGTAGGCCAAAGGTCAAATGATGTTAGGTGAAACTTTTGGCTAGTTTGTTGTGTGTACTTTTCTCTTTGTCACCATTTGTGTGAGAATTTGATCTGTTGACTATTTTCATTTACATCAAACATTGAAAGGTTTGAAAGGCCGATGATACATTATATGAGTTTCGATAAATGTAGTACTTACAGTAAATCTCTAAGTATTTGTGATTATTATTTTTAAATGCTTGGTTATGCTACTGCTAGCTTGTGAGCAATAAAACCACACAGAAACCTATAACTATACAATACGACATTTGACAGCAATTCAAGGCTTGACACAACACCAAAATTGTTCTCATGATTTCTTTGTAGGCAAGCTTCTGATCTGTGTGATTGAGTGAATGGATTATAACTTACGCTTTGGGTTATTCATGTCTGTTTCTCATCTACTAGGAACCGCGTAAATGATTGAGAGATTGCTTTATGTGTGAAGTAATTTAAAAAAACCTCTTTTAATTGTTGTCACGTGTTTGACTAATAGTATGCGTGTTTGTATGTAACAGTACATGTACTGACAGGATCTTTTAGTGAATTAACGTTGAGAAACAATGTAAAGTTGATGGTTTTATAGCTGGTTTCGTCTCAAAGGGGATTTTCCCTCTTCTTCAGGAGAAAATTTTTTATGATCTGGTTATCACAGCTGACTGATTTTTGTACTTCTTATTAAGTACACGTTGTGGGAATGAGCAGTTCAGTCTTAAATTTCAACATAGCATGTTGTTATCATTTATGTCAAGCCGTACCTAATGCGAATGACCTAATATTTGAAGATCTAATACAGCACTATGCTGTTCATTGGCATAACATTTAATGGAGGTGTCAGGTTGTAAAGTTTTGGGTTGCTTTTTTTTAAACAAGAAGAAGGCAGTGTTCACTGATTTGCAGTATGAAATGTAGGCACCTGTCTGTAAATAATATGACTGAAAATAAGGGATGAAAACTAGTCTAACATTCTACAGATCATATTGGGTCTGGCTGTTCTATTCATTTGTGAAGTTTATTTTATTGATCTCACATAATATCTTAACGATCTTAATGTAAGATAGCAACGTAATGACTGTTAGTGAAATGGTGAGTTCCTTTTCTTTTCTTAGGGCTTTTTACTTAATTCTTTCAAAAATCATTTTACATGGCTTTCATTCTGATGTGTTGGTTTATAAATTGAAAAGAAAGACTTTTTTTTATCTATGAAATCACAAATGTGTCTGACAATTTGTAATTGTTTGTTTGTGTGTTTTAGTGAGAGAGATATGGAAAGCATTGTACAATTTATCAAGGGACTTAATGCATATATTATTGTTGTTATTTCATATCACCTTGGCTTCATATTTTATACTAGTTGTCCGCAGTACCTATTTTTTTAATTTGTTTCTCTCTCCTTAACTTTCTTCTTTTCAGACGTTTCCTTTGTCATGTCTGTATATTGTTGTGCAGCGCTTTGTTGTGTATCGTGTTTTATTGTGTACTTTACACGGGGCGGTTGGCAGGTGCTAACGATAGGTCCTACTACTTTCTTTTCTTTCACTTCTATCTTTTATCTTGCTGTTTCCTCTTGCTGTTTCCTCTTAATTCACACTAAGATCACCACAATGGTGGATGGGGTAAACTTCAATGAAACAAACAAACTGTACTTTTACTACAGGTAATTTTTTTATTACAAACTGTTTATAAATGCACACATCTTGTCATCTTGTCATGACACTGAAATGTTGGAACATCGACAAGAGTGAAACTGAAACTTCTCCATTTGAAACCAGAGTTCGTTTCTAAAAATTTCAGACTCTGCTCTTTAAGTTTCTCAGAATAAGAACTAAATTATATCAAATAGAAGTCAGTCACCTCTGGGAGGTCAAAGGTCCCAGACCACTTTGATAACCTTACTGTCGTCTTCTTTTTCTTCTTCTTCAAAATGGGACAGCGGTCATTTGGAGCTCCGACAGAACCCTTTGAAACGGCAACAAAATTGCTTACAGTTATAGCCTCAGTTGGCTTCGGGATCAGTCTACTTACTGTCATCAATAACTGATGGTAAAAATTTGCTACACCACGTATGTGTACTATTTACATGTCATCTCTATCAAGACATCAAATTAGGAAATGCTGTTGTTTGTAGCAGGAATTTTGGCTTCACCATCACCACTGTTGATGTGATTGCATGACTGATCGTGTTGAGAGGAGCTGTTGTACTTCCTTTTAATCATCAACTTTTTAAGATTTTCCCTTGTAAATTATGTTTTTGCTGTGTTATTAATGAACAGTTTTTGTCTTTGTCACATATCTTTTCCCTATTGTGGAGTGTTATTTATGTTGTCCGTTTTTTTCAACACTTGTTTGTTTGCATGAAAATCCTTTCCTTCATACTGCTTTTCCGTTTCTTTATTAGATCTATGTCTTCAACGAAACCGTGCCACCAGCACTTGGAAGTAATGTCCGAATCGGTTATACAAGTATATGACGGCCTTTTTGCCTTTTTTAATTTTGCACAGATATGACTTTGCTTGCATTTCTTTTTTTTTTTTTTTTAATTTTAGAAATTGCAAAGGCAGCAGTTCCTTTTAAGATTTTGTGCTTGTATGATTGCATTTTCAACTTTCATCAACAAATCAAAGATTCTGTGCTGTTATTTTTACTTTCCTCGTGCAAAAACATGTGTTATTTTCTTATGTCATTTTTATATACCCTGTACTGTTAGCTGTTGAGCAAGCTTCATCTTTGAATTAAATTATCGGCGCTCTTTATAAATTGCAGTGTTTCCACACAGCTTGTCTTTTTTTTTTATCTCTGTATTGAGATTTGTCTTTTATCAGGAACAAAGTTGTTCCTAGCTTTACCATCAACTGATTCGCACACTTTTATTTTTATTATCAGCATTTGCTTCATAGGTGGAAGATGCAAAGTGTTTTTATATTTGGGTTGGGTTGGTTTGGTATTTTTGTTTTATTTTGTTTTGTTTTTTTGTTACCTATGCAGGAGGAAGAGGGTTGGGGGTCAATTTGTTTGGGTTCTTCTTGCTTTCTTCAACCAGCCAGCCTGCTAAAACTACAAACCTACATATCATGGAAAATGTTAATGCTTTCTTTTAAGCTCTTTTGATAGTACTCTGACCTGCATTTCTACTCTTTATTAATCACTTCTTTTTCAGAGCTCCTTTGATTTTCAACTTTTCATTGCTAGTAGGCCTACATGTACAATGTTAGGTGCTAATGCCCCTTTCAAAGCCTTTCAAAGCCAACTGTAGAACTGTATGTTTCTTTTTTTTAAACTTGATGATTTGTTCTCTCCCTTGGTAACACTACATACTTTTTTCTTTCTTAAGTCTCATTCTCATTATTTCCATAGTATGATTCATGTTCAAATCTTGATGTCTTTTAAAATCCTATTTATTTGTTTTTCTCTTTTATTAATCTTTGTTTTTACTTTTTCCCTGATTCTCCTTCTCATTATAATATTATGGCTTCTCCTTTTTTATTCTGTTGTTACAAGTTGAATAAATGAAAAATAATCCCTAGTCACTGCTTTTCCTAGTTTGATTGCTTCGGTGTGTGTTGAGGATTTGTGTGTCGTAACTGAATTGTTGATTTTATTGTGATGGTGGTTTTTTTAGGAACTTTGTAGTTGTACAGGCAATTCATTTATTTTACTACATTTTTGTACTTGAATTACAATTGCCCCAATTTGATTTGTCTGCTTTGGGCACCACAAATATAATACTTAGGAGAAAGCAGACAGGCGGAGACAGAAAAAAAGACAAACACAATAATGCACAAATAGAAAGAGAGAGAGAGAGAGAGACAGAAAGACAAAAAGGGAGAGAGAAAAATACATACACACATGAACATTTGTATTTATATTCATAAATACAACATGAATAATGTGACTGCGAGAAGTCTGAATGACACATTGAAAATAAGAATCAATTGAATACTAATTTGACTACGCAGTTCCATAGGAAAGAGCAACACTATAACAAGTGACGAAAGTGGCAGTAAGTGGCGGAAAGTTTATCTTTATACATGTAATTGTAATAAGCATCAGCCATCAAATCAGTTAGCAGCAGTGTTAGTGTTAGTGGCCAGTCCACTGCCGTTTGTTTTTAGTTTGTTCTGTTTTGTGTTGGGTTTTTTGGTTGTCTTGGGGTCGGGGTTTTTGTTGTGAATTCTTTTTGTTGCTTTTTTTTGTTTGTTTTCTCTTGTTTTGTTTTTTTTTTTCTTTTCTTTCCTTCTTTTTTTTTTTTTGTCAGTTTTTTCGCTGTGTTAATAGACTATAAAACATGAACAGCTGTGATTTTGGTGGCTAATGGTTAGGCTGCCGGACTTGAAATCATGAGGTCCCTGTTTCCATCCCTGGCTATGCCAGGCCCCATGTTATGTTCTTTTGGAAAGGCAACACACATTTTCCCACTCGTCCCACATACTGATGGGTACCAGCACCAGCTTTGGAAAAATCCTGTGATAGAGTAGCATCCTGTCCAGAAGGTGATTATTATCAGGTGTTGCGTTTCACACTATAAAAATTGGGGTAAACTCCAGCTCTATGGGCCGTAATGACTTTGAAGAAACACTATTAACAATTACAGATGCATGCATCCCTTCGATGCATGTACTACTACTGGTTGGCAAGTCCTGTTTCCTTTCTTTCACTGTTTCTGTTTCTCTGTCTTTTCATCTAGTTATTCCCTCTTAATTAATTTACAGTTGGATTCAACGCTACATAATATGGTGGAAGTGAGAACTTGCAATGAAACAATTACCATGTACCATGTACCAACAGATAAGGAGTCTTGAAAGTGCACAACCGCAGAGAATATTTCTGATCCTATCTCCTTATGGCGACACACTAAATTGGATGTTCATCGTCAAATCTATTTGACCACGAAAAGAATATGGGTGTGATATGTTTAAGATTATAAATGGAATGTCAAAGTTGCCTCATGAACGTAGAGAGTCCATCATCACACGAGTGTGCTAGTGAACTCAACTAGCAACCCGTTTCATGAAAGGTTTTGATTCTTGGACTCTTCTTCAAATTCTGAGCCTCGCACTGACAATGACATGAATGATTAATCTAATGTATCACAATCCTCTGTTGGTGTAAATGAACATTTTCATTGTTTTACTCCTTTTATTGAATTAGAAATTGAAATAACAACCATCATTCAGCAATGCTCAAATAAAACATACTTTCTCGATTCAATTCCAACCTGGATAGAAATGTTCTGTCAGATTTGTTTCCAGCATGTGATCATATATTTTTAAT
>JAXRKP010000172.1:310000-315000 GCA_037039925.1 Doris montereyensis | reverse complement strand
TAATCAACAGTGGGCATACGCCAAGTATAGGCACCAGCCTTTCGTCTTCTTCTGATCACCAGTATGCACCTACTAGCCAAAAGAGCCCCTTGTCACCAGAGAGATTTGACTCACAGAACGCGGGGTCTCATAACCATAACGAGCGAGTGCGTTTTTCCAACGGAAGCCGTTCCCTTTGCGTGATGGAGATGACGGGAGCGCCGTGGATCATACCGGTCTTGATGTTGGTGTTGGTTCCTGTGATCAATCTTGTCTTTCTGCGTCCACATGTGACGCCGTGTTACTTAGAAACACATCCCCCAACACAGACAGGAAACTGCTGTTCAGAAGTGATACTTACACAGTTGGTAAGAAAGAGGCGTCGTCCGATCGAACCCCCTCCAGATTGAGCTGCACTTCAGAGCTTGGCTTTCAACCCTGTTCGCAATGCGGCCACGTTGCGACGCCTCCACGAAAGCGATCCCCGGTTAAAAGATCTTCGTCCGCCAAAGAAAAAAGTCACAGCAGATGTTATCACCAAACTGCCACTGGTCCAAGATGGGACAGCAGTCCTCAGCGGAAGTCTCTGTCGTCGTTGTCACCTCCTGCCTGTTCCTTCGACCAAAAATACGGCAAAGAAATGGAGCTGTTCGTTTGCCCAATGCCAGAATGCAACTATTCAATGCGGGTCATGAATTTGTCCAGGTGGTCACCCAGGAACAAAGCTGTTGCAGACGCAGTTTGGGCTTGGAAAAGATTGCATTCAGAGTCAATGGTATGGATAATTTACAACCAAATTTTTGCTTTCAGAGTCAATGGCAAGGATAATTTACAAACATCAATTCAATTCAATTCAATCAATTCAATTCAATCATCTTTATTGATTCTTAAAAAGGAAATTATAGTTGTGTTATCAAAATTTCCATTTTGTCTGATTTTGCATTCAGAGTCAATGGTATATGAATAGTTTACAACCAGAATTTTGCATTCAGAGTCAATGATATGAATAACTTGCGATCATAATTTTGTTCAGAGTCAATGGTATGTATAATTTACAACCATAATTTCGCATTTAGACTCAATGGTATGTATAATTTACAACCATAATTTCGCATTTATTAGACTCAATGATATGAATAATTTTCGCATTCAATCATAATTTTACAACCATAATTTCGCATTCAGAGTCAATGGTATGTATAATTTACAACCATAATTTCGCATTTAGACTCAATGGTATGTATAATTTACAACCATAATTTCGCATTTATTAGACTCAATGGTATGTATAATTTACAACCATTAGACTCAATGATGTATGCATAATTTACAACCATAATTTAGCATTCAGAGTCGATGGTATGGATACTTTACAATTGTAATTTTGCATTCAGAGTCAATGGCATGGATACTTTACAATTGTAATTTTGCCTTCAGAGTCAATGGCATGGATACTTTACAATTGTAATTTTGCCTTCAGAGTCAATGGCATGGATACTTTACACCAAATACACTTGTAATTTTGCATTCAGAGTCGATAGTATGGATACTTTACAATTGTAATTTTCATTCAGAGTCAATGGCATGGATACTTTACAATTGTAATTTTGCATTCAGAGTCAATAGTATGGATACTTTACAATTGTAATTTTGCCTACAGTCAATAGTATGGCTCCCCCACCCATCCACCCCTCCACCCTTCTATCCCCAAAGCTCGCCACTGTACAGTTATCTGCCATCGGCAACCCTCTGCGATTTCCCCGAGCTGAGATCATTTCCCTTTCATTTATTTCTTGAGCTGAGACCATTTCCCATTTCATTTATTTCCTAGACAATTCTCCTTATGTTGCCTTTAGGTCGATCATTAATGGTCACTGGGCAGTGGACAGGTAAGCACCTGTCAGGGAGTTATGACCCGCCCTCCACACGTCTCCTGCTGCCTTGTAGGTAGGTCTGATGACCAAAGGCTAAGAGAGTTAACCTGACAGAAAAAAAAAACCTGCTGCCTTGCAGGCTGGTCTTGGCTGACTAAAGGCTAAGGGAGTTAACTCTGACATTGAATAAAAACCTGCTGCCTTGCAGGCTGGCCTTGAATGACCAAAGGTTAAGGGAGTTAACCCTGACAGAAAATAACAAGGCCTGGTGGGGGGGGCCTTGGACAGGTAAGCACCTGTACGGGTCCTTCTCCACGAGTCTCCTGCTGCCTTGCAGGCGGGTCTTGGCCGACCAAAGGCTAAGGGAGTTAATCCTGACAGAAAATAACAAGGCCTGGTAGGGGGCCTCAAGGTAGCAGCCCCACCATCTACCTAGGGTACAGTGGGCTAATCCCCTGCTTATCCAAAACCAAATGATTCAGAGAAATAAATATAATATAACCGGCTTGATCTTTTCGATGACGAACTTGGAAACGAATACGGACTGTGATTTTTGGAACATGGAATGTTAGGGCAATAAATGGAAAAGAGTTAGAGTTAGTTGAAGAAATGGAAATTTTCAAATTAGATATTTTGGCCATTACAGAAACAAAGAAAAAACGACAAAGAATAGAAAATGTAGGACCGAATCATATTTTAATCCTCTCAGGAGTAGATGTCAAAGATAGAGCTAGAGCAGGAGTAGGCCTCTTAGTGCATAAAAGACATGAGAAGCTACTAGAAATTTGGAAATGTATAAGCCCACGGCTATAAGAGGTAAATATTAAACCAAAAGGACGAGAAATTAAGTATATTAATATCTTATGGACCAAATGAAGACGCAACTAAAGAAGAAAAAGATATCTTCGAAAACGATTTACAAATAGCTGTAGAGAATCTTAAATCCAAACGGGAACTAATGGTTTTAGGAGATGTAAACGCTAGAGTGGGCAACAATATAGAAACGTCAGGATGAGTAATAGGTAAAGAAGGAGAGACGACAACTTCTCCAAAAGGAGAGAGACTGATAAATTGTTACCTAAAGAATGATATGAAAATAACCAACACCTTTTTTCCTCATAATATACAAGAGTAAATGAAGACAAGTGTGAAAAGTCAATGATAGACTACATAATAGTTAGCAGCTCCTTTTTTACAGTACATTAGATGCAAGAGTAAACAGAGGAGCAGAAATATTTAGTGGTCATCACCTAGTGATTGCCAAAATGAGATTATTGACTGAAGAAAACAAACAGAAAAGGAAAGAGAAGAAAGCTATTAAACTCAAAATAGAGGAACTAAATAAACCAGTAGTAAAACAGGTATACCAATCTAGGATAAGAATATTTATCAGTAAAAGACAGACGGATCTGAGTGATAGCACAATAGAAGAAAAGTGGCAGATGTATAAAGAAACACTCCTCAGTTGTACTGAAGAGGTCTGTGGTAGAAAACAAATTAAAGGAGATAAGAAAAGAACAGCATGGTGGAATGATAATGTCAAGACTAAGATCAATAGAAAAAAGGATGGAAGAAATACTTGTAAACAAAGAGACCAGGAGGATAGGATAGATTACGTGAATAAAAGAACTATCGAAGCAAGAGGAAGTGTGCAAAGCAGAACAGGAACAATGGGAAGAGTTTGGACAAAGACTTCAAGAAAGCTATCAAGGAAATCAAAAGCTGGTAGGGGGGGGGCAGATGAAGGGCACGAGAAATGACCAAAGCATGCCCAATACGACAAATTAAAAATGCCAAAGGAGAAATAATGAAAGAAGACAGCGAAATCATGGAAACATGGAAAAACATTTTCACAATTAAATAATTCATCCAGAATGCTGAAACAAGGAGTAAAGATCAATTAGTAAGAGTATCAAGTAATCCAGAGGAGACAGCTGAAATGAGATATATCAATGGAAGAAATCAGATTGAAATTAGAAAGGCTATAAGAAATTTAGACCATTGAAAAGGCCACAAGACCACATATTTACAATTAGACATATAATAGAAAAAATTCTTGTGAGAAACATTGACTTGCACTTGTGTTTTATTGACTTAGAAAAGGCATTTGATACTGTGAGTAGGTATGAATTATGGCATTCCTTAAAAGAACACAATGTAGACAAAAGTTTAATAGAAGGCATTAAAAGTTTTTACAAGAAACCAACATGTGCAGTGAGAGTAGCTGGGAACATATCTGCAGACTTTAATGTAGGTATATGAGTAAGACAGGGCTGTGTTCTTAGTTCTGTTTTTGTTTATTACATTTATGGATTCAATCGCAAAGGCATCCACAAAAATAAAGAAAATGAATGTAGGTATGTGGAAACTCAAACCAGTAATTGTATCAATGCTTTCATTTGCCGATGATTTAGTTCTGTTTGAAAAATCAGAAAGGGACCTTTAGTCGAATATCATCATTATGAACAATAAACTAAATAAAAGCAGAATGAGAGTAAATGCAAAGAAAGCCAAAACAATGCTAGTAACTAGGGAAGCTAAGACACAAAATCTTACATTAGGCAGGAGAATTTAGAACAAGTTCATAGCTACAATTACCTAGGAGTAATGATTAACTCAGATGGAAAATTAAGAGAAGAAATCAACCAGAGAATCCAAAAGGCAAGTGCAATATATGACCATCTAGGAAAGGCATTTGTAGGTAAACAAGAATTGTCAACAAAAAACAAAATGGGAGTATACAACACAGTTCATTGTTCTACTCCTCTATGGCAGCGAAACCTGGACCTTAGACAGTAGAGAATACAGTAGAGTACAGACAGCTGAAATGAAAAGAAGAATAGTAGGGACATTTAAAAGAGACAAAATCAGAAACACAACAATAAGAGATCAAACCAAAGCAGATGGGATTAAAATCTGAGATAGAAATAAATCAATGGAGATGGTTTGGGCATGTAAACAGAATGAATGACAATAGAATAGCTAAATCAGTATACAATGCTAAAGCCCAAGGTAAAAAACCAAAAGACAGACCTCGGAGAAAGTGAGAAGAAGATATAATTGAGGCTTTGAAGCATAGAAATTTAATGTTTTTGAAGGAAACAGAAAGTGCCTGGAGAAAGATCATCTCGGGCATCTGAACACATA
>JAXRKP010000172.1:285000-305000 GCA_037039925.1 Doris montereyensis | reverse complement strand
AGTAGTAGTAGTAGTAGTAGTAGTAGTAGTAGTAGTAGTAGTATCAGTAGTAGTAGAAGTAGCAGTAGTAGCAGTAGTAGAAGGAAGAGGAGGAAGAGACGGAGGAGGAGGAAGAGACGGAGGAGGAGGAGGAGGAGGAGGAGGGCAGTTGCAGTTACAATAGCAGTTGTAGTAATACATTATTTGTTCCTGTCATTTCAGAGAATAACACACATTTATTTTCACATTCTACTTTCCTTTTTGTAAATCTAT
This sequence comes from Doris montereyensis, assembly GCA_037039925.1. NCBI lineage: Eukaryota > Metazoa > Mollusca > Gastropoda > Nudibranchia > Dorididae > Doris > Doris montereyensis. Next base: position 304,748 of record JAXRKP010000172.1, on the reverse strand, counting down.
TTCAATGTAGCTAGGGTAGACAGACATATAGACATATCAATAGGTAGACAAACAGACAGTCATATATATATATATATATATATATATATATATTGTATGTCCTGTATCAGAACCAATCCACTTCATTCCATGTCTTTCCGTTTGGTAATTTCGTCCATTCCCTTTACTGCGCTATTTTCACTGTTCTTACGATATACTTACAGGGTGAAGGTCGACAGCACAGCGACCCATGGCAAGAAGATCACAATTTATAACTCTGTGAAGGTGATTCCCTATTACTATGTAACAGATGACTTCTTGTAATTCTAGTAGAAACAAAGATTGTCTATAGACATGCTTTTGGTAACAATTCGATGAGGCTTCCAACGTTTTGTATTATGTGAAATCGTAACTTAACGTTTATACCGGTATATTATTATGTGTTTAGTTTCATGTTCAAATTACATGTATGTTCATTGATGTTATCTATACACGCACATTTGGTATGTAGGTATAATTTACATTGAGGTGTGGTAAGTGGTTTCCTTCACCTGCTTTGGCATTTTTATCTTCAATGAAACCCTATTTTCCTCTCCATGCAACCCTTTGATATGCGACTCCTTTTATCGCGCCATGGCTCTAGTTTAATACAATGTATACTATTTTAAATGTGTGGTTGTATGAAGATTTAAGAATATTCAAATTTTACTTTTATCTCTACCCTATCTTTTTCGGGGTTTTATTTATACATATCATTAGCTTTTACTCAGGTATACATGTATAATACAAGTACACGTAATATCATGTCGCTCTAATTTTGTTAATGTCTGTTCCACGATTGTATACACGATGTGTTTCAAGAGTTGTATCGTAATGGAAGTCTGTAACGTTAATTTTACAGTCTGGTTGAATGGCGGACTTTTAATATTTAGCGGCGTAATGCCGTAAAAACCGTTTTTGATATCTATGGATTCACTACGAAACTTGAATAGTCTGCTGATCGATCTGCTGATTGTGGTGGTTTTTTCTCCCTCAGTTTAGATTGTACCGTAAAAATCTCCATGTTTGAGTCACGTAAATGATTGTAGTCACAGCTACCTGCTATATATTTTACTAGCCGGCCAAGTAGCGTTGCTTCATTTAGCCATGGGGAAAATATGAATAAGGTACCGGTATTTACCGTATAGACTACAACTACAAAATAGTAGGCCATTGAAACAAAATTCTCTCAAGAGATTTAAAAAACAACCCCACAAAACAAACAATCAACACAGCCGGAAAGTGTGAACGTTGCCTTCTGAACAGGAAATAAAAAGATTGTTTCTAAACAGTGTTGTTGTTGTTGTTGTAGTTGCTGTTTTCCTCCAATTATAATTATTTATTGACAACGTTTATATTTTGAGCAAAGGGTATTGCATGTATTGCTGCTATTGTCGATTGACTTGGTTTTTTACCATTGGTACAAATACAACTATAATACCCCTTGCCATTTACGTTTTCATACATTTATACATGTACTTGTATCCAAAACAAGGCTTGTACCAAAACTTTTCTTTATTATACGGTAAATAGAGTAATCACAGGATCAATAAATGGATATTCCAATGTGTTGCCATATTACATACAGTACTAAATGCCCAATGTAGTTCAACATTCTGTCATTTAAATAAGCTCATTTAGATGTTATTTATCCATTCAGTTGTCTCCCTTTTTTCCTGACAGATCAACAGTCTTTATAAGTGGGTTGGTCATCTAGCACTTTCTTTTCTTTTTCTTCACCCTTATAATCATCATCAACAATCATTAAGTATCACCATCATCCTCAATCATTAATTTTCATCATCATCATCAATCATTAATTTTCATCATCATCATCAATCGTTAATTTTCATCATCATCATCAATCATTAAGTATCATCATCATCATCATCAATCATTAATTTTCATCATGATCATCATCACGATTATTACTATTATTACGATTATTATGATTATGATTATTATTATTATTATTATTAATATTATTATTATTATTATTATTATTATTATTATTATTATTATTATTATTATTATTATTATTATTATTATTATTATTATTATTATCATTAGTAGTATTATTATTATTAGTGGTAGTAGTAGTAGTATTAGTATTAGTATTATTAGTAGTAGTATTATCATTATTGTTATTATTATTATTAATTATTATATTATTATTATTATTATTATTATTATTATTATTATTATTATTATTATTATTATTATTATTATTATTATTGTTATTGTTATTATTATTATTATTATTATTATTATTATTATTATTATTATTATTATTATTGTTATTATTAATCAATGCTTAGAGTATCTTTATCGTTAACTTAATGAATGAATTAAAGTCAACTTTGATAAAAGCTGAATTCTCTTTTAAAACAATTTTGTTCATCCAAAGTGACTGAATCGCACAGATGAGAGAAAAAAGTGAACTTATAAATGGCATCTCCCTGTACGTTCAGCTTTTTACGTCAAAATTTTAACGGCAACCATCAACTTTACTCACATCCCATGTCACTCTCACTGTTTCTGTAAACACAAAGAGTGAGATATTAGACAATGGTCAAGCAAAATCCCTTCAAGGCCTTTATGTCCCATGTCACTCTCACCGTTTCTGTAAACACAAAGAATGAGATATTAGACAGTGGTCAATAATACGAAGGAGCCACAGTAGAGTGAAGTCAAAGGCGAAATATAGCAATAAGTGACAACTCCACTAATAAAGACAGAACAAACACGTGACGTTTCGGGGTATAACCCTTCGTCAGACAACAAACGAGAAATATTTAGAATCTAGATCTAAGTACTACCTCAGGCATCACACAATGTGATGTCAAAAGAAAAACATTAAGGAGAAAGAAAGAAAGAAAAAGACAGTGATGTTAAGAAACGTAGCAGAGGGGGATGTGAAGAATGAGCGAGAGTGAAGGATTCAGATCTAGAATGAAATAAAAAATGTGAAAATAAGTAAGTAATAAAAGGTGAGAAGGAGATAGAGAGAAGGAGAGAAATAGAGAGAGAGCAAAAAGAAAGAAAAAAGGTAGGGAAGAAAGACAGGGAGAGAGAGAGAGACGTGTGAGTATGGGAAACAAAAACGAAAAAAATAGGATAATATATAAGACTAGATCTATATCTCACTTGGTCTAGAAAGAAGAAATGATAGAGAATAAATGAAAGGAAGTATCAATCAAGGCAAAAATTTACACTGAAGGTGCGAAATGTATATAAATTACAAATTTATCAATACAATAAGGGAAGAGAGTAAACAACTTATCTGAAATTTCAAAAAATGTCAGTTAGCACTAGCTGATGCTTTCCAAGTTATCGAAGTCTCAAGTATTTTCTAGAGAGAAACAATAATTACCAGCATTTTTGCTTAAATCAACAAGCGAAAAGAACATTCCGTTTAAATGCATGTTTAGCTGTAGGTGTTGTGTTCAGAGCCTGAAGATGGTGACTTGATGTGTAAAGGACATTCTGTTTAAATGCATGTTTAGCTGTAGGTGTTGTGTTCAGAGCCTGAAGATGGTGACTCGATGTATAAAGGACATTCTGTTTAGATGCATGTTTAGCTGTAGGTGGTGCTGTTCAGAGCCTGAAGATGTTGACTTGATGTGTAAAGGACATTCTGTTTAGATGCATGTTTAGCTGTAGGTGTTGTGTTCAGAGCCTGAAGATGTTGACTTGATGTGTAAAGAACATTCTGTTTAGATGCATGTTTAGCTGTAGGTGTTGTGTTCAGAGCCTGAAGATGGTGACTTGATGTGTAAAGGACATTCTGTTTAAACGCATGTTTAGCTGTAGGTGTTGTGTTCAGAGCCTGAAGATGGTGACTTGATGTATAAAGGACATTCTGTTTAAACGCATGTTTAGCTGTAGGTGTTGTGTTTCAAGCCTGAAGATGGTGACTTGATGTGTAAAGAATATTCTGTTTAAACGCATGTTTAGCTATAGGTGTTGTGTTCAGAGCCTGAAGATGGTGACTTGATGTGTAAAGGACATTCTGTTTAGATGCATGTTTAGCTGTAGGTGTTGTGTTCAGAGCCTGAAGATGTTGACTTGATGTGTAAAGAACATTCTGTTTAGATGCATGTTTAGCTGTAGGTGTTGTGTTCAGAGCCTGAAGATGGTGACTTGATGTGTAAAGGACATTCTGTTTAAACGCATGTTTAGCTGTAGGTGTTGTGTTCAGAGCCTGAAGATGGTGACTTGATGTATAAAGGACATTCTGTTTAAACGCATGTTTAGCTGTAGGTGTTGTGTTTGAAGCCTGAAGATGGTGACTTGATGTGTAAAGAACATTCTGTTTAAACGCATGTTTAGCTATAGGTGTTGTGTTCAGAGCCTGAAGATGGTGACTTGATGTGTAAAGGACATTCTGTTTAAACGCATGTTTAGCTGTAGGTGTTGTGTTCAGAGCCTGAAGATGGTGACTTGATATGTAAAGGACATTCTGTTTAAACGCATGTTTAGCTGTAGGTGTTGTGTTCGGAGCCTGAAGATGGTGACTTGATGTGTAAAGGACATTCTGTTTAGATGCATGTTTAGCTGTAGGTGTTGTGTTCAGAGCCTGAAGATGGTGACTTGATGTGTAAAGGACATTCTGTTTAGATGCATGTTTAGCTGTAGGTGTTGTTTTCGGAGCCTGAAGATGGTGACTTGATGTATAAAGGACATCAAAATTGAGTCTGTCTTAGAAGCATAGGAAAGTAAAAGATGTGTTTGAAAGTGTGTGCAATTGCAGTAAAGGACAAATTAATAGAAAACAAAACAAAACAAAACAAAAAAATCAGCCTTTTCACTTTCTTTTTAGAAATATATGTATGAGACAACAAATAAATAAATGCATACAAATTTATGTGTCTAATAGAGAGCAACTTTTAGATCGCAAATGAAGTCAAGAATACAATTGATATCAATGTATGATCAAATATTGATTTATTTACATTAAATGTCTTGAAACATCTGGTGTATAAAAGATCAATCAAGTTATTCTGCAGCATTCTACAAAGAGAAATCATAATTTAGGTTGAAAAATATTACCATCAGGTTAACAAACCTCATTTCTTTACAAAAGCACATTGAGACAGTTCAGTATATCAAATTAATTTACATCTTTTTGACGGTGAAAGTCGCAAAACCGTGAACCGTAAGTCTAAAATTAGTAACACCTTTTTATTCTCGCTTTTTTAACATTAGGAAGCCCACACTTTGCCTAGTTAGGATTCTGTGGCACAAAAACCAATAGAAACCCATATAGTAACCATATGAGCAATCTATGTATCCCTTTTAGGTCTAGTGTTTGACTTTATTTGGCAAATCGTGTATATCTGTGAAAATAGATTAAAAGCGCAGCCTCACGTTCTTGATTTTCTTAAAACATCTAAAATTAGACTTACTCGTTTTGCGACTTTCACCGTTAATTTGCTGTCTTACCGACTGAAGGTAATTAATACTTTTTGGAACTGTAATGTCTTTCAGTGAGTGTTTTACTTACATAATTACCAAAACTCACACATTTGCTACAAAACATTTTAATAAAGAAAGACCTCTGTCTCACAGTGAAGTAAAAGTCAATTGGCTTCTCAATTAACTGTCACTATTCTTGAAATAATGAACTGTTAAAAAGGCATTAAGAACGTGAAAGAAAATTAAATCATAACAAAATATATAGGTGTGAACTTGATCCTCCTTAGAGTCATGAGGTCCTGGGTTTGAATCCTAGCAAATGTAGGTCCGACGCTATGTTCCTTGGGAAAGACATTTATCCATCCATTTTCACCACTCGACCCAGGTGCAAATGGGTACAAACACTGGCTTGGGAGTAAACACCTGCATCAGACAAGCGTCCTGTCCAGGAGGTCATTATTATCACCTGTTCTGCCTCACGCTATAGAAACCATGATAAGCTCCAGCTCTATAGACCTTAATGGCCTAGAAGGAAATACCACGTTTTGTATGAAACCCTAGTTCCTCAAGGGATCAAGCATCCACCAGCAGTTGGCCCGAGGGAGTGAGACTGCTGTCAGGTTTCCAATGACTCCCTTTATTACTATCTCAGATTGCGATTTCCAATGACTCCCTTTATTACTATCTCAGATTGCGATTTCCAATGACTCCTTATTACCATCGCAGATTGTGATTTCCAAGAACTCCTTATTACCCTCTCAGATTGTCTGATAAATAGAACAAACATCAAACGTCATCATAAAGAATGGCAAGAGGGGAAAACAATTATCAATCAACACTAGATGTTTCATCCTCATCAAAAAACAAAACCCAAACCAAAATATGAGAACATTTTACAAATTAACAATGCTCATGGATGAGTGAAGAAAGTGAGACTTTAGCATCTTCCCTGCCGTGGCAAGGGTAGTTAGTTTACAGACCTTCCTTTTGGAACAGGATCTAAATACACGTTTCAGTTCGTCACAATTAATACTGATTTATTTGCATAAAACTCTGAAGCTCGAAATAAAATACAAGGCTCTTGATTACATTAAACTATTTAATTTCTGAGTGAAATCAACAACACAAAAATTTAACCATGCATACATATCAGTTTTATGAGTTATATAAAATACAATATTATTTGGTTTCAGATTTATCAAATACTTCAATTCAACATTTTAGCTTTTCTTTTTATGATATGTATTTTAAACGAAATATTTCCCTATATCACAGATATGCTGCTGATATGTTTACCACCAACGAAGACGTGCACATCAACGTAGCTGTTGATACATAAATAAAACAATGCCAAGAGGATACAAGTATATATCACAGTTATATATACATATATTATTTGGTATGTATCACAAGGCATATACACTGAATGGAAAGAAGTCTTATGCTATTGAACGCTGAATTTTCTGTGGTATTTTATTTTAAATATGAAATGTTTGCAGTCAGTGATATCAGAGGGTTTTTAATGGTGAGTGGGTAGGGGAGGGGCAGAGGGCACTTATTTGTGAAACTTTGTGAAACCTGACACCATTGTTATATTGAATGAAGGAAGTTACCATACAGATATAATAGTAAGTATCCTCACAAAAACGTTAAGGTGTGCTCACAAAATAAGGGCATCTTTGATGATGAGATAAAAAACCATTGCATATTCGCTCTTTTAAAAAAACGGCCCAACAAAAGCCAAAATCCAGCAGTAACGACCATTTAAATATTTCTTGCAAAAAGATTATTATCAAAACACAACCCTAGATCAATGTAACCCGAACTTAAAGCTTTGGGTGGAAAGACTTTACAAGTTTCAGGTATACCTAGGATATAAACTTGATTTTTTTATTTCACAAGTGCTTTTATAAAAAGTTGAATGGATGGCACGTGAAATAATGAGGCTTGACTTCAGTTTTCTCAACAATAGATTTAGCCTAGTTAGCACTGTGTTAATCTTAGGTTGCCGTAAGCAGACTTTGGTAGAACCATGGACGGATGAAATACAGTTTTCTTTCTTTCTTTTTTTTTCTTTCTTTTTCTTTTCTTTCTTTCTTTCTTTTCTTTTCTTTCTTTCTTTATTTTTTTTTCTTTCTTTCTTTCTTTCTTTCTCTTTCACCACATGGCCTTGAGTGAAATCACTTCATGAACTTCTTGCAAAGGAAGGCTGTGGCAGAGGCCTGGACGGGTTGAGGTTTCCACTGTGTAACGGTGACCCTGGCAGGGGTCAAGCTTCTGATGTCCGTTTGAAAATGCATTTCCTGTGGTCATAGTGGGCGGACCTGTCAGCCTGGCATTCTTCTCCCCCTTCTTCTTGGGCTGCAAAGAATCAAATCGACTCGTAAGGATTTTTTATTTTTTTATTTAAATGTCTCTCAATAGAACTCAACTGTAAGCTATTCATTACTCTAGTAAGCAAGAGTCACAAATTGAAGACTTCATTTCCCATATTGCGCCAAGTTAAAAGGGGAACGGATGTTTTTTTATGCACAGCTTCAAATATCATGTGTGTTTCTCGTCACAATATGAAGGGTTGTGTGATAAAATGCACTTTTTTGATAGAATTCAAGCCGTCACTCTTATTGTTTTCAGTGTCATAGGTCAAAACATCGATGGAAATATCTTCTCATATAGCACCTTAATTAGATGTTTAAATATGATCCTATTTCACTAAACGCCTTATATGATATTGTCAAATTCTTCAAATACTCCAATTTCCCACAATTTAATATAAAAGGCACTTTGTTGTACACCCTCTGTAAAATTACATTCAGCATACACTTGATATGAGTATCGCAATTTTCCGACATGAATGTACAAATACAACTTTTAGCCTATATTTATCTCCCTGAGATCACCGTCCATGATGGATAGGTTTACTACTAAGAGACCCTTATTACCCATCTGGTCTTTAACTTCACTGACATTAATATTTCACCTTTTGGAAAGGGTTGAGCACTCCCACGTTAGGACTCGTGTTGAACACTTTGTTGAAGTTTGTCTCTCTGTTCACCAGTTCAAGTTGATAAAATCGTTTTTCATCCTGCAATAAAGATTACAACTTAAATAAGTAATACATGACAAAGCATCATCGCAACTATAGACACATATGACAAAGCATCATCACAACTATAGACGCACATGACAAAGTATTATCATAACTATAGACGCACATGACAAAGTATTATCATAACTATAGACGACATGACAAAGCATTATCATAACTATAGACACATATGACAAAGCATCATCACAACTATAGACACACATGACAAAGCATCATCACAACTATAGACACATATGACAAAGCATCATCAAATATAGACTATAGACGCACATGACAAAGCATCATCGCAACTATAGACACATATGACAAAGCATCATCACAACTATAGACACACATGACAAAGCATTATCATAACTAACATGATTAGACAACTATAGACACATGACAAAGCATCATCACAACTATTAGACACATATGACAAAGCATCATCACAAGACTACATATGACAAAGCATCATCACAAAGCATCATCATCATCAACTATTAGACACATATGACAAAGCATCATCACAACTACACACATAGACAAAGCATTATCATAACTATGACAAAGCATCATCACAACTATAGACATATGACAAAGCATGACAAAGCATCAAAAGCATCATCACAACTATTAGACATATTCATAGCATTTGAAATCAGCCCCTTCTGTACACAGAGAAAATCAATCTGAAGGACGAAAATGTTCAATCCTGTTAAGTCATCTTCGAATCAAAGATTTCAATTTTTATTTTAGATAAACGAATTTCCTGAAGACACTGACAAAGAAGAGAAATTATCAACATTCGGCACACGCGACAGATTGTGACAATTTTAAGAATAGAAATAATCCGACTAAAACCAGGGTTTCCAAAATACAAAATAAAAAAATATAATGTGTAATAGAAATCTTCAAAAAAGAAAAATTCAAATCAACTCAATGAAGATTCTCCAAACAAAGAGAAGTTGGGTAGGTTTGTTTTTTGTGGTTATTTCATTAACCTTTTCACTCTTACTGTAACATCATAACGTTTCCTTCATTAGGAAAACTTAATGGAGACCACACAATCGTCACTATTTCTCACTAACATTTTTAGTTATGCAAATTCCTAAAACTGAATGTCGTTGAGAAGCCTTAAGACAGAGGTACACGTACAATAAGGTCTTGATTCTTGTGTCTCTTCATTGGACGTCTTCCTTATGATTCAATCAACTCAAGGTCCTCGACGGGAATCACGTTGACTATATCGTATTCTGCACTCTTGAGTCTAAAGAAATCAATTTGTAAAATTCTGTATCTCATTGCAGAGCAAAAAATGATGCAAGACAAAAAGATTACCGCTATAAAATTATTCATTTCTAATCGTATTACACAGAAAACATGTTTTGTCTTTTTTCATATCCTTATTTTGCTTATTCAAATATTTTGTCTTTTTTCCTATCCTGATTTTGCGATTCAATCAAAAGTTAAAAGAGGATTGAATTAGATCAATTTTGGAAAAAAGATGTTTTGGGTTTTATTTTTTTGGGACTGTGGTTTTTAGCTTTTGGCATGGATTTTTTTGGGGTGTAGTTTTTTCTGTCATCACGAGGAATTTTTGTTTGCATTGTTCTTTTGCCTTCTTTTTTCTCTCTATTTTTTATCTTACGTTTCACATTCTGTTTTCAATCCATGTAATTTTAGAATCTAAAATGTGTGTCTAGGTGCAAATGTCCATGTGTACAGGGTGTGAATGTAGAAATTTCTTGTCCACTTTTGTGCTTTTAGGAAGCAACAAAATGACTCTTTTCGTACACAATTGAGCTGATTCCTAAATAATTGAACAATGGAATTTAAAACACAATTGAGTTGACTAAAAATTGTTAATTGGAACAATGGAATCTAAATACAATTGAGTGATTCTAACTAAATTGTTAATTGGAACAATGGAATCTAAACACAATTGAGTGATTCAATTCTAAATACAATTGATTAATTTGAACAATGGAATCTAAACACAATTGAGTGATTCTAACTAAATTGTTAATTGGAACAATGGAATTTAAACACAATTGAGTGATTCTAACTAAATTGTTAATTGGAACAATGGAATTTAAACACAATTGAGCAATTCTAACTAAATTGTTAATTGGAACAATGGAATCTAAACACAATTGAGTGATTCTAACTAAATAGTTAATTGGAACAATGGAATCTAAAGCACCTATTAAGCTGTGTGACTTAAATCCCAAATTGATAGAAAGTAGGCACAACTGAAAGAAACCTACAAAAAACATAAAGAGACACACCATCAAATTTTATACAAATGTTAACAAATAAATCAAATTTAAATTAAGAGAAATTGGCTGTGCTTACTCAATCTGCAAAATGGATATTTTGTCTTTCAACATTTCCTGTGCTGTGTTAAACTGTGATAAAAGTTCCTCTTGCTCTTGTTGGTGATCAGCGGCCAGGTTGTCTAGAGCTTGTTGTCTCACACGCCCAGTTTGTCTTCCTGCATTCTGGTACGCAAGTCATGAGAAGAAAGACTTGATGTCAATCATGGAAAATGTGATGCCAAAATAGCTTTGTATCACAAGGTTTGGATTAAATAGGTGAAATGAATTCTGACAAAACGACGTCAACCAATTACAGGGAAGGATATTGAAAACTTATAAACAAGAATGATGATGTAGAGTAGAAACTGGATGTGGCCGATGAAATACAAGGAAACCGCTGCTAGAGAACAAGGTTGGTTTGATTTAAATGTAAGCAATACATGTCTCATAGGTCATGTGGATGGATGGGGAAACAAAAAAGACTCACAGAAAGAGTTTGATTTGCTTTTCTTAGTTTTTATTTCTTTCAAACACAGCAATGAACAGAATCTACATTTTTAAGTAGAATTGTTCATAAGTTTTATCAGATTAGACAGTGAGGCCATGGATAAGTTGGAAAGTGATGAATAATGACATGTAAAACCACACAAAATATTATTGAAGCTCTGTAAGAACAAAGGCGAGACAAATACAAAGGCATAGACCAAAGAATAATTCTTGGACACCAATAGAATCATTATCAAAATAGGATGATTATCAATAATAGGATGATTATTTTATTAAAAAGGATGATTATCAAAAATAAGATGATAATCAAAAATAAGATGATTATCAAAAATAAGATGATTTTCATTAAAATGATGATTATCAAAAATAGGATCATTATCAATAACAGGATAATTATAAAAAAATAGGATGATTATCAAAATAGGATGACTTTCAAAAATAAGATGATTAGGCCTATCAAAAACAGGAAATTTATCAAAAATAAGCTGATTATCAAAAATACATAACTCACTTGAGATCTTGAGTTGCCAGCCTTTGAACTTTTTGATTTCCAAAATTTTGTTTTCAATTTCCTTCTTCAATTTATTGATCTCATTTTGTAACTTGCCCAGTTGATCCTGCAGATTTTTTATATGCTGTTCATGATGACCGATTTCTGTTTTTAATTCATCAACTTGCATTTGATGGGATTTTTCCTGAAAGACAGAAAAAGCAATTAAATTACAAACATTGGCTCTGTTTATAACCTCTGATGATGAATAAAAATATTGACATTTTGACAACATAGGATGCTAAATATAATACTGTTGTTGTATTGTTGTTGTTGTTGTTGTTGTTACTGATATCATTCTTGTTGTTTTAGGTTTGTGCTTGGTTCCTTTGTTTGGTTGTTTGTATTTTGACCCTTTTTACCTTAACTTTGTTGTCTGTTTTTGTTGATATCTTGTGGGTTTTGTTTACAATGTTATGACTTTCCTATTTATTTGCTCTGTTCTTCTATGCTTTGATTTAACTACATTGAACAGATTAATTTTTCTCTCTGCTTTTTTTTTTTGGGAGGGGGGAGGGGCGATTTTTGCATACATATGTTAGTTAACATAAATAACTTCATTTTTCTTTTTGCTTGTTTTTTTCTTTTAGAGAAAGACAGTACAATGAATGAAGAATTTTTCCGTTCTCTTTAATTAATTAGCCTTGAAATATCAGCAAATGCATTTCCAGTGAACCAAATTTCTCTTCAATTCAAGACAGGTAAAGGCAGCGTGGAAAGCAATGGCAAACTACCACATTTTGCCGTGTGCCTAGAAAGCAATGGCAAACTACCACATTTTGCCGTGTGCCTAGAAAGCAATGGCAAACTACCACATTTTGCCGTGTGCCTAGAAAGCAATGGCAAACTACCACATTTTGCCGTGCCTAGAAAGCAATGCCTAGAAAACAATGGCAAACTACCACATTTTGCCGTGTGCCTAGAAAACAATGGCAAACTACCACATTTTGCCGTGTGCCTAGAAAGCAATGGCAAACTACCACATTTTGCCGTGTGCCTAGAAGAATCAGGAATCTACTCCTGATTGCCCTATGCTAAGCTCTGAGTATGGGAATTTACTGCTAAAAGACAGGTCATCAAATGGGCAGGGTGTGACAACAAAACTTTCTCAAACGAGATGAAATTGCAAAGTTTCTAACCTTATACTGCAAACTCGTCTATTTTGAAACATTTGGTGAAAAAACAACAAAAAAACAATACAACGATAAACTTCTATTGATGCAATGGCATCGGGATACCTTTTGTCTTGAAATTTCCACAGCTCTTTCTAATTCCATTCTGGCCGCCTGAATCTCCATAGAATGTGATTGCTTCAGAGATTGCAGCGCACTCTCTTTAGCTTTATTCAATTGGTCTCTTAAGTTTTCTGAAAAGACATTATTTTCAAAAGGAGTCATACACCCAATTCTTCAGATATTACTCCTAATCTACAAAGAACATGATTTGAGCAAAAACAACTCCATGCAAAAGGTTTGCCCCTTGTGTGAATGTTGGTACTGAGTTGATAATATTGATATGATGAGTTGACCTTTCCCCTCACCACCCCGTCAATTAAACAACACAACAAACTCTGTAAAGAAAAGAAAATTACCCACAACTAAAGCTCAGTTCTTTCAGTCTTACCACCCAAGCCTCACCCCTCTCCTCTTCGGCTCATTCTCTCTTTGAGCAATACAACACACAACATAAACACACCCTTCCATCACCCTCTTCAATTGCCTTCATCAGGCAAATGGCCTAGTTTTACTGTGATCATCAAGCTGGGGAGCAAAGCATTCCTCAACACACACACACACACACACACACGTATACACACACACACAATCCCGCCATACACACACAATGCCTGACCAGGAACTACTTGACTTGTTCCCATGCCCCATCAGTCAGAAACACTTGAGTTACTTCCCTTGAGGTTACCTCCTGTCACATCCCTTTCTAGTCGTCATTTGCACTCATTAATTATGATAACTACTTAGTCTATGAGGCTCCCATTACAGAGCCTGTCTAGGGGGCAAAACATAATGGCTGACATGTTGTTACAATGTGAGGCTACAAGTCCTTATTCCTTTCCTCTTTTATTGAGCTTATCATGAAGTATGACTTGCAATGGAAAGTCTCAACTCTACTATAGGAATGTGAAAATACTACACACCTGAAATATCATTAAACTACTCAAATTTAATTTTTGATCAGATGTTTTCATTGAAAACTTCAGCTTCATGAACATTGAAGCACAGTTAATAATCTTTGTGCTTTGTATAAATAGAAAAAAATTTATAAAAATTGTCTGTAAAACACACATCAAGATCGCAAAGGCAACACACAGCTTGCTTTACACTTTGGCTTTGACTAATAAAAAAACGTTCCTGCCATGGTGACCATTTCTGTAGTGGAAACGGTGAAGAATTTTTAGTATTTCAGGTTTCAAGACAAAAACAATTGTAGAAGAACAATTTGCATCAGTTTCAGGAAGCTTATTTCAAAGAGAATTCAAATTGTCAAGAAAACCATCAAAATCCTATTTCACACATTATGATCAGTCATTCTCTTGTCAAAGTTTTTTTTTTTTAAAAGCATGCAACCTTCAACAGCCAAATGTGCATTCAATTTAAATGACTAAGAAACAAAATTGGTTTATAACTTTATCTCATATCGAATTTCAGTCCGTTTTTCAGACCATCCGGAAAAAAAGAAAAAAAAAAGAAGAAAAAAAGGAAAAAAGAGACAATCAACAACGCACCCATCTCTTCCTTGTGTTTGGTTCGCAGCTGAGCAAGTTCGTCTTCTTTCTGTTTTTTGCTCCATCTGGGTAGTGTGACTTATTGCAGACTTGTGTGCCACCATTTGGGCTTGCAGTTCATCTAGATGTTTCTTATGGAGTTCCTCAGTCAAACTCTGCAAGCAGAGACCCCAAATAGCATCAAAGCAAACATACTACTACTGTAAAGGTTGATGCGATTCATTGAAATTTTCTCCATCCACTATAAGCGGTGATCTCAGGGTGAATTAAGAGGAAATGGTAAGATGAAAGGTAAATCAAAGAATGAACAGAAAGAAGTATTAGGATCCATATAAAAAAAAAAGATGCTGAGAAATCTGTAAATCAATGGATGCAATAAAGACAAAACCCTCTCCAAAACTCCATCCATGGTAGCTGTGTAGTGCCCTTCCAGTGTGCACATTGGATTTCTTTGGAAAAAAACGTTAATGATTCATAAAATGATAAAAGAAACACACGGTCAAGCAATTCCTAAAAAGCAGTAAAAACTTGATTTTCATAACGAATTCATGGAGAAAATTGGCCAAAAAAATCTCTGTTTTCTCAACAATGACAAAATACTCTAACAAATCTGATACTAGAAGCTAGACTTCATTTTTGACCTCAACAGCGAGTGATCTCAAAATAGCAAAAGGTAGTGCTATCAATGAATCATCTGAGGAACTCCACATATAATTCATTTGCTATTTAATCTAAAATGCTCAACCCCTGAAAGAAGCATACATTGAGCTAGCGTGTGACAAATAGAGGAACAATGTTAATAATGAGACATTTGATAACAATCCATGTAATATAAAGAATACAAGCATTTTAAGGGCTCTTAAGTGTATGAGGGCAATAAGGTTAAAAACGTATTAACATTATGGCCATTAGCAGTTCTCCTTGATTTTTTTCCCATTGATAAGTAATGCATGTTAATGCCATTATCCCTCCATCAGAAACAAGTGCAACGACTAAAATACCAAAAATATTTGCTTAACAGCTAAAACACAGCAAAAGAAAATTAAGGAATTTCCTGACAAGGTTTCCCCAAAATTTCAACAGGATAAAAACTTGTTCAGAGCTAAATTATATATATCAAAACATCATTTTGAGAAGTTTCTCAAGTGCAAACATTATTTAGAATTATTTCCCCTTACCTGCTTCTCCTGTTGCTGTTGCACCTTCATTTTTCTACCTCAGCGTGTATTTGTTCCATGCATGAAATCTTGGCTGCGTAGTCATTGGCGGCCTCCAGCATGTTTTGATTCAAAAGCTCCTTCTCCTTTCCCATTTCCTGTTCCCATTTGGCTCTGTCTGCTTGACTGGTGGCACTTGCATTATTCAAGGCCGCTTGCAGCTCTTCAATCTGAAGACAAGGAATGCATAAAATAATATGCTGGGGTTTCTTTTGGCTTTTTTTCTTCGGTTAGAGTTCAGGTGGAAAAATGTATGGAAAAAATAAATTGAAAAATTGCAATTGAATCAATTTCCATATTTATACACATGTATGGCTACCAACCTTTTCACATTCAAAAACATGACTCTGACCGTGCAAATTAATTCTATCTTGGTCTGTATTATGCCAGAAAATTGATAATTCAAGATGAATTAGGGACTTAGTGCCACTATATTTATATAAAAAAACCCTACAACTTTAAGGTAAATAACAAAACTTCTATCGATCACTGGCCTTTCTCATGAAGTGTCACAGAAAAGTTTTGCAAACTCAGAATATAGTGTTCTGGACTTTCACCTAAAATTCTCAGTCTCTGCCCTTAAATAAGGGTTTTTTAAAACAAAAACACAGCTAACCATCGAATATCTACTTTTCAAGGTGAATACAGACTTATGGAGTTAACTTTAAAAAAACGTACTAAATATTTGTTTTACCTATTGGTTGGCAACTATGTATATTTTTATTATGTGTTTTGAAATTCATAAGTTTTCTTAATTTTCTGAGCTTCTCAGACAAAGCTCATGATTTGTACAATGGTCTCCACCTAAGAGGCCGGTCCGTCTTAAGGGCTGCTTCTTAAGTGTAATAGATTTTTCTCTCTTTAATTATCATGCTTAGGATGCCACTTCAAAGAACTTCAGTCCTGCTAGGAGCCTAGTTTTTCATTTATCAGAAGGTTAATTGGTCGGTCAACTCAATGCAATAAAACAAAATTCAAATTTAGATCAGCAATGCTGCGTTTCTCCTTATTTAGAACATGTAGTCATGTAGAAGAAGTATGTTTTCAACGATTAAATAAAGGACTAATGATAATGATGGATAGGATTAAAACTGAATCAGGCCTAATTGTTTGATACAACGGCTATACAGCTTTGTGATTAGTAAAAAAAAAAGGGAAGAGGAATGAAACTTTAAAGAACTGTCTTCGTTCTTCCTCCTATTTCTAATACATTCTCCTCTCTTCTGTTTTGTGTCTGAGATCTAGGCGCAGAGATCTCACCTATTAGCTTCAAGTCATGACTATTTTGTTTATACCCCAAGTTTTTACCTAAGAGGCCGCCTGGCTAAGAGGTTACTTTTTGTTGTCTCCCGAGGGCCTGGTCTCGTACACTTAGACCATTGTGTATGGCTATTTTTGGTGGTCACACTGATTTGAACTCAAATCAATCACAGTTTTTTTTACTAATGCAATAACGCCAAGTCCCTAAAATGCTTTTCCTCAAAAGGCTTTACAAGTCGAGACAAAACCAGATGGGAAATAAATTTATAATAGTAGTCGTAGTAAGTATACATTTGTCAAATAAAACCAAAGGCATCATTGCCATTGCATTATTCAAACAAATCTTGAACACTGTTGGCCATAGTTTAGCGGTCATCTGATGCCCCTGTAAAACTTAGCGGACGGCACACTACCCCCAATATAAAAAGTAGAACATGATCAGCATCATTTTCTTCTTCCCTGTTTGGCATACTCAATAAAGGTTACCTCAAACTAAGGAACATGACAAGACAGATATCTATACAAACAAAAGAAAGAAGAGAAAGTTCATTTCAAACCGTGCCAACCACATTACAACTATGCCTCAATTCAGTGCCTATATTTAGTGATTTCTGCGTGGCCTCTCTTCCTTGTCGATTGTCTATCTGTCAAAATATTGAGATAGATTCTTTTGAATTTGATCTGATTTCATACCTTAGAGTTCAAATGAGTGACTTTTTCATCAAGGCCAGCCCTGACAGCTTTGATTTCCGCATCCTTCAGTTTTGCCAGCTGGCTTAGGGCTGCTCGCTTCTCTTCGTCCTTCAAAGCCGTCAGCTCTTGATGCAGTTTTTGGTTTTCAGATCTGTATTGAAATACAAAGGCAAAATTGACATCCCATAGTTTTTGGTTTTCAGATCTGTATTGAAATACAAAGGCAAAATTGACATCCCATGACTTCTTACATCTTATGAAACTTTATTGAACATTGAAAATGACAAAACTTGGTTCAATTCTTACAGAAATTACACTCACAGCAAAACAATAACATGTCCTTTGCCCCGATCTTATTAGTTCACTAAATAAGTGGACTTTTTAATTTAGCATCTGTAAAATTCCAGTCTGATAAAAGTGATGACAGCAAAATATTCTTTAATATTCCTTACAGTGATTGTTTCTGTATCCAACTTTATTCAAAATAAAATAATTTATAACATCAATATAAAACAAGGAATTGGTTTAATGGAAAAAAACAATAAGAACTAGAAAGAGTATCATAAACTGGAAGGAAAAGGGTTCAAAAGAAGAGAAAAAGTTGGAAGCGGCAAAAAAAAATTAAAAACCTTTCCTTTAATTGCTGACAGAGAGATTAACATTTGATGACACGAAAACCAATCAGTCAATCAGTTTAATTGCTGACAGAGAGATTAGATTAACATTTGATGACACAAAAACCAATCAGTCAATCAGTTTAATTGCTGACAGAGAGATTAGATTAACATTTGATGACACGAAAACTGATCAGTCAATCAGTTTAATTGCTGACAGAGAGATTAACATTTGATGACACGAAGACCAATCAGTCAATCAGTATAATTGCTGACAGAGAGATTAACATTTGATGACACGAAAACCAATCAGTCAATCAATTTAATTACTGACAGAGAGATTAATATTTGATGACACGAAAGCCAATCAGTCAATCAGTTTAATTGCTGACAGAGAGATTTGATTAACATTTGATGACACGAAAGCCAATCAGTCAATCAGTTTAATTGCTGACAGAGAGATTAATATTTGATGACACGAAAGCCAATCAGTCAATCAATTTAATTACTGACAGAGAGATTAATATTTGATGACACAAAAACTGATCAGTCAATCAGCGTGCTCTTCTAAGATTTCATTGCCATGAAAACGGATAGATTATTTCTATTTGTATTTTGACCTCTGACGTAAAATGTACAAATATAATGACTTCTTACTTCATAGTTTCTCTCCATTTGGAGTCAAGTTCAAAGGTCAATTTCTCCATCTTGGCCTTCAGACTGACTTCCATCTCCGCTATTTTCCCATCATGAATGAGCTGCAGTTTGTCAAGTTGTGCCTGCATGGCAATAATAATAATAATAATAATAATAATAATAATAATAATAATAATAATAATAATAATAATAATAATCATAATAATGATGATGATGATGATGATGATGATGATGATGACAATGATAATAATAATAATAATAATAGCAATGATGATAATACTACTACTAGTAATAATAACAATAATAACAATAGTGGACATTTATAACGCACAGCTTTTTCTCCCACAAAGGAGGCTCTCGGCACAATTACACCAAAAATCAGCAAAACTCACATAATTCTCATGGAATCGGCGTAAAAAAAAGAAGAGGGGGGGGGGTTAACTTTTCATCATTGTAGTGTCAAGCAACTGACATTCCATACACACAAAGTGTTCGCTTTATCATCAAGTCAAGGTACAATAAAGAATGACTTCAGCTTAACGGGAGGCCGTACAATCTAAAGAGTGTTTTAATGTCAATGATCTTTTGGCTTGCATTTCCCACTACGAGCACAGGAACAAAGGCGAAATATGGGTAAGAAGACGGATGAGCCTGGAGACGCG
>JAXRKP010000172.1:270000-280000 GCA_037039925.1 Doris montereyensis | reverse complement strand
ACTTTTATTGCGACATGAACATGAAAACACAACTTTTTATTGGACATGTTGCAACCAACACAACTTTTATTGCACAATTTTAACTGCAACCAACACAACTTTTTATTGCACACGACATGTTGCAACCAACACAACTTTTTATTGCACACGACATGTTGGAACCAACACAACTTTTTATTGCACACGACATATTGGAACCAACACAACTTTTGCATTATTACACATGACATATTGGAACCAACACAACTTATTATTACACACGACATGTTGGAACCAATACAACTTATTATTACACATGACATATTGGAACCAAAACAACTTATTATTACATATGACATGAACCAACAACTAACTATTGGAACCAACACAACTTATTATTACACACGACATATTGGAACCAACACAACTTATTATTACACATGACATGTTGGAACCAACACAACTTATTATTGCACATGACATATTTGAACCAACACAACTTTTTATTGCACACGACATGTTGGAACCATCACAACTTATTATTACACGCGACATATTGGAACCAACACAACTTATTATTACACGCGACATATTGGAACCAACACAACTTTTTATTACACGCGACATATTGAACCAACACAACTTATTATTACACGCGACATGTTGGAACCAACACAACTTATTATTGCACACGACATATTGGAACCATCACAACTTATTATTACACACGACATGTTGGAACCAGCTACTTCCGGTCACAGCATACCTAGCCTTTAATACGATGATAACACGTTCAAGAACGTGAAAAAATATATCTACCATTTTTGAAAGCTAGAGACAGAAATAGCTACTCATGAAACACCGTGGACAAGACCAGAACATTTTATTTGTGAAGAATTTTGGGCGAATATGAATTGAAGGGGTGGTGTGTCGGAGAGCCAGACTCTAATCGTGCTACAAAACCAAAAAGGCGTGTTTGATCTGATCGATGTTTACAACAAGACTCTCACATCTATTTTGGACAGACTGTGCCCAATAGCTTAAAGGAAAATTGCAATTCAACCGAAAACGCCATGGCAAAATCCTGCAATTCGCCAGGTAAAACATAAACTTCGCCAGGCAGACAAAACAAAAACATGGAGGAGAACAAAACTTTGAGTGCACAAACACATTTCCATCGAAGTCAGAAACAAAGAGAATCGACTGGTCAACGACTGACCAACGGGACTCGTACAAAACTCTGAAGGATCAGTTTATATCGTGCAGGCAAAATAATGCCAACTTTGTCACAACCCTAAATGACGTCACCAAGCCAGGGAAACATATAGCAGAGCAACATCCAAACTTCCGAATGTCAATGCCACAGTCAACGGGCACAACGAGCTGCAGACTTTTCTTTACTCAAAGATCTCTGGCATTCGAACGTATGTGGACACTTACCCATTGACGTGACGTCACACCAACTTTGGATGCCTCCGGAAGTTTGAAAACCGTTAGTTCAGTACCAGGAAGAAAGTTGAAACGACCCTAAAGCCAAGTCCAAATAAAACGTGTTCACTAGACCGTGTCCTAACTTGGTTTATTGAGAAATGCCCTATGACCTTTGTACCGATTATTACTTGCATTGTGAATTGTTCTTTGTCTTTACCCGAGATGCAATGCAGTCTGAAACACGCTTCTGTACAACTAATTCTTAAAACATCATACTTAAACAATGAGCAACTAAAGATCTTTAGACCTCTGTCCACGGATGGCTGTTCATTGTTTTTGTCATTGAGAATTTCGAGAGAATAACGCTGTGACCAACCAGATGCTCAACTTTAATTGAAGGCAATTGGCAAATATATAATACATACATATAATATACAGGGTGTCTCTCAATCATTACCCGATAAAGAGCGGAAATAATATTTTTTTCAAATTGTTTCCTTTTAAAGAATTGATTTCTTTAAATATTGTCAGAAATGTATTATCATTTTACCTGAATCTATTTCATCAATGTCCGGTTGTTGTCTTCTAGACTCACCATTTCCCGTCAGCATCGCCAAACGCTGTTTCAATCTCCTTCCATGTTGTGTTTCCTATTTTTGGAATGCCACACAGGCTGCTGCTTCTCGTCTTAATTTATATCTCTGACTAATGACCCGGGGTGGTGAAAATACTGTCTTCGAGATCGCCCCGAAAGAAATAACTGAAAGGAGTAATATCCAGCCATCCAGCAGTCAAGAAAACCATTCCTCTCAATCCACCTAGCAAGTGTTTAACATCTAGGTCCCACATGAGGAAGACGACCCCAAACTCAGGTCAAGCAATATAACCATTCCTCTCAATCCACCTACCAGGAAAACGTTCACCTAGCGACCCCAAACTCAGTGTCTTCCTCTAATCCTCTAGGAAAACGTCTCCCACATGAGGAAGACGGCCCCAAACTCAGGTCAAGCAATATAACCATTCCTCTCAATCCACCTACCAGGAAAATGTTCACCTAGCAAGTGTCTAACTTCTAGGCCCCACATGAGGAAGACGGCCCCAAACTCATAAGATGTATATCACAAAAGAATATCAACTCTTTATCTAGAGACAGCCTGTATAATTATGTTAATTATCTTTCATACCAAAAACAAAACCCCGACACTGATGTACAATAACGGTAAGAGAAAATTTATAATTATGTTAATTGTCTTCCATACCAAACAAAACCCCGACACTGATGTACAATAAAGGTAAGAGAAAATTTCCCACTTCTGTTTGAGTCGATATCTTTCATTTCGTTGTCTTTAAAAACGTCACAATTTAAAGCGTTTATAGTATGTAAATGTTGTATTATCATATTGTACTATAAGTAAAATGTGTGAAAGGCAATGTGTTGTTTTGTCGATGTAATATTCTACTATGGATTTCTTTTCTTTATGTCAGAAGGCAAAAGAAATGCGAACTGAAGGAAATCACATTTGCGAAAGTGTCAACTGTCTACTTAGCAGAAACGTCAAATTTGTCATCAGAAGTTGGGCCAAAATTTGAGGATCCAGAAACGATAGAGTATACATTTTAGGAGTACACGTTGTGACCTGGATACACGTTGGCATACACTTTAGGATACACGTTGGTATACACACAGTTGGTATACACGTTGGCACACAGTACATTTTAGGTTATACACGTTGGTATACACGTTGTTATACACGTTGGTATACATTTTATACACACAGTTGGTATACACGTTGGCTATACACACACTAGGATACACGTTGGTATACACACATTGTATACACGTTGGCATACACATTTTTGTTATACACAGTTGGTATACATTTTAGGATACACGTTGGTATACACAGTTGGATACACACAGTTGTTATACACAGTTGCTATACACACAGTTGGTATACACACACTTGGTATACACACAGTTGATATATACACGTTGGTATACACTTTGGATACAGTTGGTATACACACAGTTGGTATACACGTTGGCATACACACACTAGGATACATACACTTGGTATACACTTTAGGTATACACGTTGGTATACACGTTGGTATACACACACAGTATACACACAGTTGATATATACACAGTTGGTATACACAGTTGGTATACACGTTGGTATACACTTTAGGATACACGTTGGTATACACAGTTGGGATACACGTTGGTATACACTTTATACACACATACACGTTGGTATACACGTTGACATACACTTTAGGATACACGTTGGTATACACACAGTTGGTATACACTTTGGCATACACAGTTGGATACACGTTGGCATACACGTTGGCATACATTTTGGTATACACGTTGGTATACATTTTAGGATACACGTTGGTATACACTTTAGGATACACACAGTTGGTATACATTTTAGGATACACGTTGGCATACACTTTAGGATACACGTTGGCATACACTTTAGGTATACACGTTGGCATACACTTTGGATACACGTTGGTATACACCCGTTGGATACACGTTGGTATACACACAGTTAGGATACACGTTGGCATACACTTTGGGATACACGTTGGTATACACACAGTTGGTATACACAGTTGGTGTACACGTTGGTATACACAGTTGGTATAGGATACACGTTGGTATACATACACGTTGGCATACACACTTGGCATACACGTTAGGTATACACGTTGGTATACACACAGTTGATATACACGTTGGTATACACACACTTGGTATACACACAGTTGGCATACACACAGTTGGTATACGTTGGTATACACACAGTTAGGATACACGTTGGTATACACGTTGGATACACACAGTTGGGATACACAGTTGGTATACACGTTGGTATACACGTTGGTATACACACAGTTGGTATACACACAGTTGGGATACACAGTTGGTATACACGTTGGCATTTTAGGACACTTTAGTATACACGTTGGCATACATTTTAGGATACACAGTTGGCATACATTTGGGATACACGTTGTTATACACACGTTGGTATACACCCACTTTGGTATACACACACATGGGATACACACAGTTGGCATACACACAGTTAGGTATACACGTTGGTATACACACAGTTGGGATACACAGTTGGTATACACCCCGTTGGATACACGTTGGTACACACGTTGGTATACACGTTGGTATACATACAGTTGGTATACACACAGTTGGCATACACACACTTGGTATACACACAGTTGGTATACACACAGTTGACATACACAGTTGGGTATACACACAGTTGGTATACACTTTGGCATACACTTTGGTATACACGTTGGCATACACTTTGGTATACACACAGTTGGATATACACAGTTGGTATACACACTTGGTATACACACAGTTGGGATACACAGTTAGTATACACGTTGGGATACACGTTGGTATACACGTTTGTATACACTTTGGTATACACACTTTGTATACACACAGTTGGTATACACTTTGGATACACCCACTTGGTATACACACAGTTGGTATACATTTTGGTATACACACGTTGGTATACAGTTGGTATACACGTTGGTATACACGTTGGGATACACTTTGGGATACACGTTGGCATACACTTTGGGATACACGTTGGCATACACTTTGGGATACACCTTGGTATACACTTTGGGTATACACGTTGGTATACACTTTGGTATACACGTTGGTATACACGTTGGTATACACGTTGGTATACACACACTTGGTATACACGTTGGTATACACGTTGGTATACACGTTGGTATACACACATACGTTGGCATACACACAGTTGGGATACACGTTGGTATACACTTGGTATACACACAGTTTGGTATACACGTTGGTATACACACACTTAGTATACACACTTTGGGATACACGTTGGTATACACACTTGGCATACACTTTATTATACACTTGGTATACACGTTGGCATACACTTTGGGATACACGTTGGCATACACTTTGGTATACACGTTGGCATACACTTTGGTATACACGTTGGTATACACTTTGGGATACACGTTGGTATACACGTTGGTATATACAGTTGGTATACACTTTGTATACACACAGTTGGTATACACGTTGGTATACACACACTTGGTATACACGTTGGTATACACAGTTGGTATACACGTTGGTATACACTTTGGTATACACAGTTGGTATACACGTTGGTATACACGTTGGGATACACACAGTTGGTATACACACAGTTGGTATACACACTTGGTATACATACACGTTGGTATACATTTTAGGATACACGTTGGTATACACGTTGGTATACACTTTGGCATACACACAGTTGGTATACACACAGTTGGGATATTGGTATACACGTTGGTATACACACAGTTTAGGATACACGTTGGTATACACGTTGGCATACATTTTAGGATACAGTTGGTATACACGTTGGTATACACTTATACAATACACGTTGGTATACACGTTGGCATACACACACTTGGTATACATACACGTTGGTATACACGTTGGCATACAGTTGGTATACATACACACACTTGGTATACACTTTGGGATACACACTTAGGTACACACACTTGGCATACACACAGTTGGTATACACGTTGGTATACACGTTGGCATACACTTTGGGATACACGTTGGTATACACAGTTGGTATACACTTTGGTATACACGTTGGTATACACACAGTTGGTATACACGTTGGTATACACGTTGGCATACACTTTGGGATACACAGTTGGTATACACGTTGGCATACACACCGAAGTCCTAACCCAGTAACCCTAACCCTAGACAGCATGACAATGAGACTAACTACTATAGTGGAGAACACATAGCATTTTCTTTGGCCAACTTCTCTGGTAACTTTCAATAAGCGTGCCGCGATTTGTGGCGGTCACCGAGATTTCCAGCCGTCCGCATGACATTATTGGCATGCATGAAACACACCACGTAGACACGTTTCGGATGTAACAGTGCGAAAACAACAAGTAAACGAATAAATAAACGAATAAAATAAGTAAAGAAACGAATAAAAGGATTTGTTTTTTTTCTCCAGACAACAGAGGACCCTGTGCACCGTATTGTAATAGCATATGCAGCTGTTTCTTGTTCCTTTTGATGTTGAATACTTTTGTGCGTAACGACACTTACAAACAGCCAATGAATGGAAATCAAAAGATGTTGTAGGCAGTATGCTACAGGAAAAGATGTTATCTGCATTCATGTGAATGTACGGTTTCATCAAGAAAAACAAGACGTATGTTATACAAAACCTATGTATGGTTTCATCAAGAAAAACAAGACGTATGTTATACAAGACCTATGTATGGTTTCATCAAGAAAAACAAGACGTATGTTATACAAAACCTATGTATGGTTTCATCAAGAAAAACAAGACGTATGTTATACAAAACCTATGTATGGTTTCATCAAGAAAAACAAGACGTATGTTATACAAAACCTATGTATGGTTTCATCAAGAAAAACAAGACGTATGTTATACAAAACCTATGTATGGTTTCATCAAGAAAAAACAAGACGTATGTTATACAAGACCTATGTATGGTTTCATCAAGAAAAACAAGACGTATGTTATACAAGACCTATGTATGGTTTCATCAAGACAAACAAGACGTATGTTATACAAGACCTATGTATGGTTTCATCAAGAAAAACAAGACATATGTTATGCAAGACTTATGTATACCTCCTCCAACCCTTAAGGATGCTCATCGTTTATCAAACGTACAATGAAGAGCGTTCTTTCAGTCATGTAAATAGGTAACATTTCCTCATGGCCGCTACGGCCCATAGAGCCAAACATTATCCCAGTTTCCATAACATGAGGTGGGACAAGGGATATTATTTCACTTCCTGAACAGGACGCTAGTACGCCGCAGTGTTTCCTGTCCAGCTGGTGCTAATACCCATTTGCATGTGCGTCGAACGGGGAAACATGTGTTAAGTGTCTTTCTCAGAGAACAAAGCATAGGACCTAGCATTGTCAGGATTCAAACCCAGCACCTCACGGGAGCCCAACCACTCGTCACCGATACAGACAGGCAAACAAATGACACACATATAAAATAAAATATTGACGCAAGTAAGACAGTATAACCGTGTCATTTATCATGGCAGGCGAAAAGCATCGACACAGTTACTCCCGTATGTACCAGAGAAAGACATCCACACACTTACTCTCGTATGTACCAGAGAAAGGCACCCACACACTTACTCTCGTACGTACCAGAGAAAGGCATCCACACACTTACTCACGTATGTACCAGAGAAAGGCATCCACACACTTACTCTCGTATGTACCAGAGAAAGGCATCAACACACTTACTCTCGTATGTACCAGAGAAAGGCATCCACACACTTACTCGTATGTACCAGAGAAAGACATCCACACACTTACTCACGTATGTACCAGAGAAAAGCATCTACACACTTACTCTCGTATGTACCAGAGAAATGCATGCACACACTTACTCTCGTATGTACCAGAGAAAAGCATCCACACACTTACTCACGTATGTACCAGAGAAAGACATCCACACACTTACTCTCGCATGTACCAGAGAAATGCATCCACACACTTACTCTCGTATGTACCAGAGAAAAGCATCCACACACTTACTCACGTATGTACCAGAGAAAGACATCCACACACTTACTCTCGTATGTACCAGAGAAATGCATCCACACACTTACTCTCGCATGTACCAGAGAAATGCATCCACACACTTACTCTCGTATGTACCAGAGAAAGGCATCCACACACTTACTCACGTATGTACCAGAGAAAGGCATCCACACACTTACTCGTATGTACCAGAGAAAGACATCCACACACTTACTCTCGTATGTACCAGAGAAAGACATCCACACACTTACTCACGTATGTATCAGAGAAAAGTATCCACACACTTACTCTCGTATGTACCAGAGAAAGACATCCACACTTACTCTCGTATGTACCAGAGAAAGACATCCACACACTTACTCTCGTATGTACCAGAGAAAGACATCCACACACTTACTCACGTATGTACCAGAGAAAGGCATCCACACACTTACTCACGTATGTACCAGAGAGAGGCCTCAATCATGAAAAACATGGGGATTATGTTTATAAGTTGATTTATCTCTTGCTTTACGAGAAACACCTACTCGAGACAGAACAAGTGATACCAATCTGAAAGAAAAAAACATCGAGCTAAATGGAGGATTTGGGAGTGGGGGCGGGATGGTTCGAGCGAAGAGTGCGATGAACCAAAAACAAGACATTGCGATATCTCTGTCTACATCTGACGTGAGAAAAATGTTCAGAAGACTTGTATCTCTGCTAGTAAAAATAACGGGGAAAAGCAAACGTCAACTTTGGAGAGCAGACATTGTTGGCAGCACTAAACAAGAAGGATGAGAGATGAGAGTATGAATAGGAAAGCCCAACGCAGTGCAGTGTATAACAGCAATGTGATGGTCTGAACAGTGATGGTAATACCTGTAAGAAAGGTTAGCATGCTGGTAATTGAACACAATACCATACAATCGTTTCGGTCGGTAATAAAGAAACCCAACAGACTGTTTTAAACAAACACTATTTTAATTCGCCTTGAAACAGAGAGAAGAGAGAGAGAGAGAGAGAGAGAGAGAGAGAGAGAGAGAGAGAGAGAGAGAGAGAGAGAGAGAGAGAGAGAGAGAGAGAGAGAGAGAGAG
This sequence comes from Doris montereyensis, assembly GCA_037039925.1. Taxonomy (NCBI): domain Eukaryota; kingdom Metazoa; phylum Mollusca; class Gastropoda; order Nudibranchia; family Dorididae; genus Doris; species Doris montereyensis. The sequence goes on along the minus strand of JAXRKP010000172.1, from coordinate 270,834 downwards.
AGAGAGAGAGAGAGAGAGAGAGAGAGAGAGAGAGAGAGAGAGAGAGAGAGAGAGAGAGAGAGAGAGAGAGAGAGAGCGAGAGAGAGAGAGAGAGAGAGAGAGAGAGAGAGAGAGAGAGAGAGACAGAGAGAGAGAGAGAGAGAGAGAGAGAGACAGAGAGAGAGAGAGAGAGAGAGAGAGAGAGAGAGAGAGAGAGAGAGAGAGAGACAGAGAGAGAGAGAGAGAGAGAGAGAGAGAGAGAGAGAGAGAGAGAGAGAGAGAGAGAGAGAGAGAGAGAGAGAGAGAGAGAGAGAGAGAGAGAGAGAGAGAGAGAGAGAGAGAGAGAGAGAGAGAGAGAGAGAGATATCTAATAAGAAAACGTTCATCAGAACCATGATATAATAGCGAAGAGGACGCACGTGCAAAAGCGTGAACTTCCGGTCTGGGTCCTCAGATGGTAAATGCTAAAAATAGAAGATAGACCGGAAAGTGGCCAAAGCTGGTGAGGTCGAGAACGATATGTGCCGACAGATTGTTATGTTTTTTTTTCAAAATAGGACACAAGGCCGACATAGGAGTCGAGCTTATCACAAACTCGTTCGGCATAGGTTACCACGAGGAAGCAAGAAATAGACTCAAGGTATCGGGGAAGCTGATACGAGGAGCTACGATTCCAATAACGTGCACTACAGCACGCACGGATTCAGATCACCTCGCTCACAAATGTATGCGCGCCCAACGTAGACCTAGTTAAGAGTTAGAGAAATGAGAAAATGCTTGGAAACCATTTCACAAATCTACGACTTCACAAGCACAGCCACCCACGACGAATTTCAATTACTGACACTACACCGT
>JAXRKP010000172.1:187500-267500 GCA_037039925.1 Doris montereyensis | reverse complement strand
TCATCGTTTCTATTCGAAAATGTCATGGTGTCTGTTTTGGTGACGTTTCTATTCGAAATAGTTGTGACGGTGTCTGTGAATGGCATTTAGGTGTGTTGTGTGTTTCACCGAAATATAGACGTGACGTTTTGTGTTTCATCGTTTCTATTCGAAATTCTCGTGACCCATTAGTCTCACATTTATACACTAAATGGCCTATAGGTGTGCCCTTTGACCTTTAGAAAAGATGGATTATGTTTTGGGTGACGTCTATTTAGTTACATCGTTTCTATTCGAAATATTGTTGACCTGTTGACGACTTCATCTTTGGTCTTTCTTACATTTAGCCAAGGTTTCGAAATATAGGTGTCAAAGCGCTTTAACGTCGTTTCTATTCGAAATATAGGTGTGACGGTGTCTGTGAGTGACATTTAGGTGTGTTGTGTGTTTCATCGTTTCTATTCGAAATATAGGTGTGACGGTGTCTGTGAGTGACATTTAGGTGTGTTGTGTTTTCATTCGTTTCTATTCGAAATATAGGTGTGACGGTGTCTGGTGTCTGTGAGAGACATTTAGGTGTGTTGTGTTTCATGTTTCTATTCGAAATTTGTGACGGTGTCGAAATATTTAGGTGTGTTGTGTTTCATCGTTTCTATTCTATAGGTGTGACGTGACATTTAGGTGTGTTGTGTTTCATTGTTTCTATTCGAAATATAGTTTCTCTGTGATCGGTTTTGTGTTTCATCGTTTCTATTCGAAATATAGGTGTGACGGTGTCTGTGAGTGGCATTTAGGTGTGTTGTGTGTTTGGCATTTAGGTGTGTTGTGTGTTTCGTGTTCTGGGAATCGTTTCTATTCGAAATATAGGTGTGATCTCTGGTGTCTGTGAGTGACATTTAGGTGTGTTGTGTTTCATCGTTTCTATTCGAAATATAGGTGTGACGGTGTCTGTGAGTGACATTTAGGTGTGTTGTGTTTCATCGTTTCTATTCGAAATATAGGTGTGATGGTGTCTGTGAGTGACATTTAGGTGTGTTGTTGTTTGTTGTCTATCGTTTATATTCGAAATATAGGTGTGATTCGGTGTCTGTGAGTGACATTTAAGTGTGTTGTGCGTTTCATCGTTTATGTTCGAAATATAGGTGTGATGGTGTCTGTGAGTGACATTTAGGTGTGTTGTGTGTTTCATCGTTTATGTTCGAAATATAGGTGTGACGGTGTCTGTGAATGACATTTAGGCCTGGCCTACAGGGTTGTTTTACAGGCAACATGGGAAACCATTCTTTGCAAGATCCACACAAACGTTTTCAATTGGCCAAAGCCCGCAGTCTAAACATTAGGAAACTCCAAAATGGTGGATTGCCATCTAGTTATATAAAAAATAATACAGTTGCATCCTCACAATTTCAAACTAAATTCTTCTCATGATAATTCTTCTTCGTCTTTCGGCTTTTCGTTAGGGTCGCAACAGCAGATAATCTTTCTCCACCTTGTCCGTCCACATCTCTTACACCAACGATCTTCATGTCTACCTGCATCATATCCATTCATCTATGTTTTGCTCTTCCCCTTCCTCCTGCCCGGTATGTCCATCTGCAACATCTTCTGTCCAATATATTCCCTGTTCCTTCCTGTTACCATACATGTCCGTACCATCTCAGTCTGATTCCCAAACTTTGCTTCCTAGCCTACCTAGTTTGGTTTCCCCTCGAATGCAAAGTTCATTCAAAATCTCATCCAACCTCGACACACCCAAGGAGAACCACACCATCTTCATCTCAGTCACCTCTAACTCTTCTTCTTGTCGTTTTGTCAGGGTAACGGTTACCAGGCCATCAGGCCATAGGCCATTGATGGACGAACTACTGTTTTATACACCTTCCTTTTCATCCCCCCCCCAAAAAAAAAAAAAAAATCTTCTTATCACATTATCACTCCCGTCACTTTCCGCCATCCATTCCATCTAGCCTGTATTCTTTTTTTTTGTTGACTTCTCGACTAGACACCATTTACGGCTACAGTGTGTTTACGGATTACCCGTACTGTTTGACACCCGACATCGCATGTACTAAAGTGTTATCACTGACATCCGCACTAGTTGGTGTTCAGCTTTCGGACCATGTAATCGTATAAATGAAAATAACTTTGACTTCAGTGAGATCTCGTGTGCCGTGCCGCACTGGAAAATACCACGAGATGCTAAATATGTATAATGTACAACGTTTTCGCGAAACCCCTTGGGAAAACCAGTTCTGCTTGACTAGCTACAATTTAAGAAATATTTGTTGACCTACAACAACGTTAAGTCAATATTTCATTTACACATTCCAGGAATTAGACCCCCTTAGCTGGTACTGATACATCAGCAACTGTCATTTCTATCTCTACACCGCAAACCAAACACCGACCAAACTCCTTCTAGATGTTATTTCCCATTTCACAATTTCAACAAGTTCATGTCATTCTCTATTATAGACCCGAAGACGAGATTTTGACTAAGGGCATCGTAAATCTTTTGACTTTCCTCACTCAAAGCTGTCTGCAAACACTTTGAGGTCATTACATCCAGTGCACTACGATGGTGTAACATAAATGATATCAATACCATACACAATTTGTAAATACAAAAATTTAAGAACACGAAATGGAGAGACCAAAAGAGAGAGAGAGAGAGAGAGAGAGAGAGAGAGAGAGAGAGAGAGAGAGAGAGAGAGAGAGAGAGAGAGAGAGAGAGAGAGAGAGAGAGAGAGAGAGAGAGAGAGAGAGAGAGAGAGAGAGAGAGAGAGACAGACAGACAGACAGACAGACGGAGAGACAGAGAGACATATAGACACAGAGAGAGACAAAGAGAGACAAAGAGAGACAGACAGACAGAGAGACAGACAGACAGAGAGAGTTAGAGGGGGAAAGGGGGTGGGGAGGGGGGGTCACTGTGATATTATGGAGCAGTGACGTATAAATAGAATGAATATTTTCATCACCTAGTTTTGCAATACAGCACAGGAGTACAGCCAGGTTCTTATCAAATGTCATTCTGCCTCATTCTGAAAATTGGCACGTGTCACGTGTCTATATCCACCCACGCCTCAAGGTCAACCGATAACAATATTCCCACGAAAATTTCTGCAACTGCAATCGAGGGAAACGGCTTCAACTTGACTGTCGCGTCGCAAATCACGTCTTGCGGAGGATTTATTTTGACAAGGCGGAAAGTAGAAGAGAGTAAATGACAAATAACTCATTATTCGCACACAATTCGGTGCAATGACGAGGAAAGAAAGACAACCACAGAAAAAAAGAAGGGGTGTGAGGAGGAGGAGGGGGTGGGAGGGGGGCGAGAGCTCAGATTTCGGCTACAATGAGAGATGGGCACACGTTACAGCATGTTTTGAGTTGGACCGGTTTTTAAGTGTCCCATGGGCAATGGAAGTCTTCTAAGGTGGCAGGTGTTGAATAACAACAAACACCCTATTGCTCTTTTTTCTCATGGCTGAATTTGCTAGAAAGGTTAAAACAGATAAATAAAGACAGACATGCAGCTAGCCAGATTTATAGATAGATAGATAGATAGATAGATAGATAGATAGATAGATAGATAGATAGATAGATAGATAGATAGATAGATAGATAGATTGATACATAGATAGATAGATAGATAGATAGATAGATAGATAGATAGATAGATAGATAGATAGATAGACAAGTAGAGAGATAAATAGATAGATAGATAGATAGATAGATAGATAGATAGATAGATAGATAGATAAATAGATAAATAGATAGATAGAGAGATAGATAGAGATAAATAGATAGATAAATAGATAGATAGATAGACAGATAGATAAATAGATAGATAGATAGATAGATAGATAGATAGATAGATAGATAGATAGATAGATAGATAGATAGATAGATAAATAGAGAGATAAATAGATAGATAGATAGATAGATAGATAGATAGATAAATATAGATAGAGATAGATAGAGAGATAAATAGATAGATAAATAGATAGATAGATAGATAGATAGATATATAGATAGATAGATAGATAGATAGATAAATAGATAGATAGATAGATAGATAGATAGATAGATAGATAGATAGATAAATAGATAGATAGATAGATAGATAGATAAATAGATAGATAGATAGATAGATAGATAGATAGATAGATAGATAGATAAATAGATAGATAGATAGATAGATAGATAGATAGATAGATAGATAGATAAATAGATAGATAGATAGATAGATAGATAGATAGATAGATAGATAGATAGATAGATAGATAGATAGATAGATATACATACATACAAAAATACATACATACATACACACGTACATATACAATATGTACATAAAGTATGACTCCTTACAAACCACAATTAGATAGTGAAAGAAATGAAAAGGTGAATCATGTTACAAGGGAGGGGGGGAGGGACTACGAAATGACGATAGACAGACAGACACACAGACAAGAAGGGAAAATGAAAACGGAAGAAGCAAGAGTGGACGGCAGAAGAAGATCTGAACAGCTATGGGGAGAGCGAATGTGACGAGAAAAAGTAGAAAAAGAAGGAAACAGCAGAAGAAAACCAACAAGAGACACACAAACAGACGCATGACATCAGTGAAAACACTAAGAGTTGCAACTTTCACTGAACGGAATGCAACTTTGGAACATTTTTGTCTGCGAGAATTTTTTCAAGCAGGCAAGTAATGAGCATACGTATATTCTAGAGGTAATTTACAAAAACAAAACAAAAACAAAATCTCCCACAATTGTTTTGTAATTGACAGAATACAATTTATATAAGCCAACAGGAAGTGCAAAAGGCATAGAAATAAATCATTTTGCCATGGCTACACATAAACGGAACTTTTAACGCCTTCAATTTCTTGTTACAAAGGCGTGTGGTGGTTGAACAGGGAAACCCACAAAGGGAAAGCCGCAAAGGGAAACACACAAGGTGATACACACAAAGGGAAACCCACAAAGGGAATCCCACAAAGGGAAACCCATAAAGGGAAACCCACAAAGAGATATCCACAAAGGGAAACCCACAAAGGGAAACCCACAAAGAGATACTCACAATAAGGGAAACGCACAAGGGATACCCACAAAGAGATACCCACAAACGGAAACCCACAAAGGAAACACACAAAGGAAACCTACAAAGAGATACCCACAAAGAGATGCACACAAAGGGAAACCCACAAAGGGAAACCCACAAAGAGATACCCACAAAGGGAAACACATAAAGGAAACCCACAAAGGGAAACCCACAAAGAGATAACCACAAACGGAAACCCACAAATGGAAACCGACAAAGGGAAACCCACAAAGAGATACCCACAAAGGATGACCACAAAGGATTACCACAAAGGATTACCACAAAGGGGACCCACAAAGGGATACCTACACAAAGGATGCCCATAAAGGGATACCCATAAAGGGAAACCCACAAAGGAAGCCCACAAAGAGATACCCACAAGGGGAAAACCACAAAGGGAAACCCACAAAGGGATTACCAAAAAGGAGACCTACAAAGGGAAACCCACAAAGGGATTACCAGAAAGGGAGACCCACAAAGGGAAACCCACAAAGGGATACCCACAAAAGGATGCCTACAAAGGGATTCCTACAAAGAGATACCTATAAAGGAAACCCACAAAGGAATACCCACAAAAGGATACCCACAAAGGGATACCCACAAAAAGATACCCACAAAGGGAAAGCCACAAAGGGATACCCACAAAGGAATTACCATAAAGTGATACCCACAAAGGGAAACCCACAAAGGGAAACCCACAAATGAATTACCACAAAGGGATACCTACAAAGGTATGCTCACAAAGGGACACCCACAAAGTGAAACCTACAAAGGGATTACCACAAATGGATACCTAGAAAGGGATGCCCACAAACGGATGCCCATAAAGGGATTACCACGAAGGGATACCTACAAAGGGATGTCCATAAAGGGATTACCACGAAGGGATACCTACAAAGGGATGTCCACAAAGGGATACTCACAAATGGATACCTACACAAAGGGATGCCCATAAAGGGATACCCACAAATGGATATCTACAAAGGGATGCCTACAAAGTGATACCCACAAAGGAAACCTACAAAGGGATGCCTACAAAGGATACCCACAAAGGGATTCCTACAAAGGGATGCCTACAAAGTGATACCCACAAAGGGATAACTACAAAGTAATACCCACAAAAGGAAACCTACAAAGGGAAACCTACAAAGGGATGCCTACAAAGGGATACCTACAAAGTAATACACACAAAGGGAAACCTACAAAGGGATGCCTACAAAGGGATACCTACAAAGTAATACCCACAAAGGGAAACCTACAAAGGGAAACCTACAAAGGGATACCTACAAAGGAATACCTACAAAGGAATACCTACAAAGGGATGCCTACAAAGTGATACCCACAAAGGATGCCTACAAAGGATGCCTACAAACGGATACCTACAAACGAATACCTAAAAGGGATACCCACAAAGCATACCCACAAAGGGATGCCTACAAAGGGATACCTACAAAGGGATGCCTACAAAGCATACCTACAAAGGGATGCCCACAAAGGATACCTACAAAGGATACCTACAAAGGGACGCTCACAAAGAGATACACACAAAGGGATACCTACAAAGGACGCTCACAAAGAGATAGACACAAAGGATTCCTACAAAGGGACGCTCACAAAGAGATACACACAAAGGGATACCTACAAACGGACGCTCACAAAGAGATACACACAAAGGGATACCTACAAAGGATACCTACAAAGGGATGCCCACAAAGCATACCTACAAAGGATGCCCACAAAGGATACCTACAAAGGATACCTACAAAGGACGCTCACAAAGAGATACACACAAAGGGATACCTACAAAGGGACGCTCACAAAGAGATACACACAAAGGATTCCTACAAAGGGACGCTCACAAAGAGATACACACAAGGGATACCTACAAAGGGGCGCTCACAAAGAGATACACACAAAGGGATTCCTACAAAGGGACGCTCACAAAGAGATACACACAAAGGGATACTCACCAGGCAATCTCCGAGGTATAGAAAAGCAAATGGAAAAAGGTATCAGAAAATCAAAGGTCTAGGGTTTGAATCTATGTGCAGCCATGAACATTTTCTTTTCGGAGGTTTGCTTGAGTTCGTTTGTTTTTCTTCGTGTGTGTGTGTGTGCGTGTGCGTGTGTGCCTGTGTGTGTGTGTATGTGTGTGTGTGTGTGTGTGTGTGTGCTTGTGTGTGTGTGTGCTAGTGTGTGTGTGTGTGTGCTTGTGTGTGTGTGTGCTTGTGTGTGTGTGTGTGTGTGTGTGTGCTTGTGTGTGCGTGTGTGTGTGTGTGTGTGTGTGCGTGTGTGTGTGTGCTTGTGTGTGATGGGTGTGGAGACTTATTTTCAAAGTTCTTTTATAGCCTTCGCATAGGTGGGGTTTTTTGGTAGTGTTTCTTGTATTGTTCTTGGATTTTATTGTTCTTTTCTTTTTCTTTTCCTTTTTTTTTAAATTTCTACTTCCTTGTCGGATTTGTTGCTTTCTCTTCGTTGGGTTTTTCTTTCATTCTTTCCAGCTCATGGTTTTGCCATCCTAGATCTGCGGTTGTGTCCTTGGAAAAGATAGTCTTGCACGTCTTCCTCATCTCTATCCTTCAAGATACTATCTTTACTTCTAAACACCTATAATGAGGAACTAGCGTCCCATCCATGGGAAGGAAAGAGAAAGAGGGGATGGGGGTGGGGGTGGCGCAAACACCAAGACACACTGAGGCAGTGATTCTCAAACACGGGGAAATAACAACCCTCCCCCCACCCCTTTGAGGAGAATTGCAGGGTTTCAGGAAAGGTGCATGGGGGGGGGTTGACCCCAGATTTCAAATTCTATCATTTTGAATGTACCTTTTGAGGCAGACAATTTTGGAAAGGAAAAAGTGGGGGTGGGGGGGGGGGTGACATTCTGACATAACATATGGTGAAAGGTGCATGGGCAAAAAAAGATTGAGAACCATTCACTGCCCTGAGGGCTTCTGTCTGACGTCGAGAATGATCTTTTTCCTTTTTTTTTGCGTTTTTGTTTTGTTTGCGACTCGTTCTCTCCACCATTAAATTTCATTTTCTGTTGGGTTTGTCATGTTGTTGCTTGGTGTGTGTGTGTGTGTGTGTGTGTGTGTGTGTGTGTGTGTGTGTGTGTGTGGGAGGGAGGGGGGGGGAAGGGGCGACTTTTTTGCTCTTGGTTTTTTTTTGTTCTTTGTTTGCGGGGTTGTTGTTTTGTTTGTTGTTGTTTTGTTTGTTGTTGTTTTGGGGGCGGGGGTGGTGTTTGTCATCTGCTTTGTTCTGTTGTTGTCGTTGTGTTGTTGTATTCTTAGACATGGGCGAAAATGGTCAAATGTGTTTATTCTTTGTAAAAGAATCAAATTTTAAAATGTTATGTTGTTATCAGAATTTGTTATTTGAGGTTTTTTTTTGGGGGGTGTTATTATGGGATTCTTAATGGTTTATTTGTTTGTTTGCTTTGCTTTGGTTTGTTTGGGGGGGGGGGCGTTGTTTTGAGGTTGTTTTCTTCATTTAAAAGGAGTGAGTGGGCGGTGAGAAAAGAACAAGGGTTAAAGTTTTTCTCACGCCGCCGCCAACATGATCCCGAAAGGCAAAGCATGACATTTGTATCAAATGGTTGAAGTGTCATTTCACAGTAGTCTCATTCATCGGATTTCCAAGACGGCAGTTGAGATAAGATAGAGATAAGACGTTAAACTACTCTTCATTGTTTCCACTCGCGGCGATAAGCCCATGTTAATAGCATGTCGTTTGACACACTGTGAAAACAAAGAAAACGATTGAAAACGTGGCTAGCAGAGCATGGTGGGTAACATTGAGAGGGATGAAAGAGAGAGAGAGGAGAGGGAGAGTGAAAGAGGGGAGAGAGAGAGAGGGAGGGGGAGGGAGAGGGAGAGGGAGAGGGGAGAGGGAGAGGGGGAGAGAGAGGGAGAGGGAGGGAGAGAGGGGGAGAGAGAGAGAGAGAGAGAGAGAGAGAGAGAGAGAGAGACAGACAGACAGACAGACAGACAGACAGACAGACAGACAGAGACAGACAGACAGACAGGCACAGACATACAGAGATGGAAACAGAAAGACAGCGAGAGACCGACAGGCAGACAGAGACAAACATAGACAGAAAGAAAAAGAGGCCAAGCTAAGGACAAACAACGACAAAGACAGGCAGAGCGGTAAAGACATGTATGGGTAGATAGATAGATAGATAGATAGATAGATAGATAGATAGATAGATAGATAGATCGATAGGTAGGTAAATAGATAGAAGGAGAGATAGATGGATAAATAGATAGAAAGAAATACAGATGGATAAATAGATAGATAGAAAGGTAGAGAGAGAGAGAGAGAGATAAATAGAGAGAGAGAGAGAGAGAGAGAGAGAAGAGAGAGAGAGAGAAGAGAGAGAGAGAGAGAGAGAGAGAGAGAGAGAGAGAGAGAGAGAGAGAGAGAGAGAGAGAGAGAGAGAGAGAGAGAGAGAGAGAGAGAGAGAGAGAGAGAGAGAGAGAGAGAGAGAGAGAGAGAGAGAGAGAGAGAGAGAGAGAGAGGGGGGGGGAGGGAGACAGAGAAAGACAGACATAAAGGTAGAAACAAACAGTGAAAAAAAGAGACATGCACACAGAGAGCAACCTTTAAACAAACACCATATTACAAACTGATGACTCGCTTCTTTTCACCAGGCCGACAGGTTTTTGTGTTTTCGCTTACGTCCAATTATCTTGCAGTGTTATTTGTGAAACAATAATACGGTTCTAATTTGCTCAACAGTCTGTGGCTAGCGCCGCAACCAGTTTATGGGTTTCTCTTTATAACTTTAGTGGTAGGACTGTAATTGATCAGTACCTAATTTCGTCCCTGGCTCTTCTAGCGTAAGTAGCGGTACTTCAGCACTTCCGGTTGGTTGTCGGAAGTGATGGTGGCGACAGTTGCCACTTTTCATCACTTCATTTCCTCATTTTTGTTTTCGTACTTTTTGTGCGCGGTTTGGTCACAATTTGTATGGGCATATCGGTTGTTGTTGTTGTTGTTGTTGTTGTTTTCGTGATGCTTAGGGGGTTCTGGTGGTTCAAGAGGTCCTACAATCGCTTCGCATGCCACAGGGTCTGGGTTCAATCCTGATCGGCGGAGGAATGTAAAAATAACTCAAGGAGGGTCTATCGAGTTGTTTATTTTTGTAGGTTGTTTTTGTTATTGTTATTGTTGGGTTTTTTCCCTTCTTTGGGGTGGGGGGGGGCATTATTTCTGTAACTCCCTGATCTTTTGAGTAAGTTGGCTTCCGCAGCTAGTTCTACCCTGGATGGGTCTCAAACTGGGACAGTTTGCCTGCTCTTTGCACTCAATTTAAAATGAAAAAAAATAATTATATTGTATACACACATATAATATATATACATATACATATATATATATATATATATATATATATATATATATATATATATATATATATTATATATATATATATATATATATATATATATATATATATATATATATATATATATATATATATATATATATATATACATGTATATATATATATACATTGGATTTTATATAATCTTACTGTTCAAAGTGTAATGTGAACAGTGACGTCATTACTTCAATCATTACCAAGCTAGATGTCCAGGATAAAACACTACTCCAAAACCATAAGAAAAGTTAACCTTTACAATATAATATACATCATCACATCTATCATCTTGCCCCCCCCCCCCCCCCCCCGCAAAAAAAGTCAACAACAGCAACAGAGAGGCCAAACAAAAATGCCTAGTACACTTTATAATCTAATATTATTGTTATTACGGGCGATAACAAATTGCTTTACAAGGCCGTTTGTCTTAGCAATCTCTCAAGGAAAGAGCGGTGCATACTACAAGTACTTAATAACTAATAAGCGTGCTGCACGTAGAACGTAATTGCTTTGCCATTGATTTGCTTCTACTGCGCATGCGCAAACGCTTTCGAGTACAGCAAAACCAATGGCAGGAAACACCCAGCTTGTGTTTCAAGTTTCAAGTTTCAATTTTTACGCTTATTTCCACGTCCTTAAGATTAGACCTTCCGAATGTTTTAAACATATTTTGCTAATCAGACATTTTACATAATTTAGCGAAGTTAGCATTTCGTGTGTGACGTCATTCGTCCTCGTCATATTATTATAGTTGGGATGTCTCGAATAAGACGGCAGACGAATCCATCCTGAAAGTAACGACAGTCGCTGTCCACAACAATAAAAAAGAAGAAGAAATTCTAACGTTTTATTTGCTTTTGCTACCTTTGCTATCTATGCAAGCGGCCTTATCTATGAGTCATGTAATTCCGATTATTTCACTCTTTACTGGAATAGCTACAGAGCGAGGAATAACTGACTGTATCTATTAAAATAACATTGTCACAAAACGGGACATCCTCGTCACTGGAGGAAATATCGCGGCAAAACACGGCCACTATAACAGTAAAGTAAAAAATAAGATAAGATTCCTTCATAGCCCCTTGCGATGCATAGGGATAGAGATTATCCCGGTTTCTATAGCGTGAAGCGGAACAGGTGATAGGACATTCACATTTCCTCATTGACAGGACCCTAATCTGTCTTGGGTTTTTACTCTCACTCTCACCTGATGCTAGTCCCAATCTGCGCCTGAAAAGAAAGCGAACCTAGCACTGTTAGGATTCGAACACAATACGTCACAATACTAAGTGCGGTAGCCTACAGCACAAAGGCAAATTACACATTACATTATGAAGCTTGTTGTGAGCTGATTTTCAATCTATCTACAATACCAATGAAACGCATTCAATTCAAGGCCCCTACAGCCTATAGAACCCAAATTTATCCGTTTCGAAAGCGTACAGTGAAACAGGTGGGAATAATCACCTCCTGGACAAGACGCTATTCTGTAGCAGGTTTTTTAATTTCCGAGCAGGTGCTGGTATCCACTTACGACTGGGTCGAGAGTGGGAAATATGTGTTACGTGTATTTGCCGAGGAACACAACGTCGGACCTAGCACTGCAGAGATTCGAACCCAGGATCTCATTATCCCAAGTCCGGCAACCTAACGACTAGAACACCCACGCCAATCACATTCACAAAACTTGCTTCAATCATAATACATAAAATTCAAATGTCTGCAATGTAGTGCAAAACATCAAAAATGCCTGTAGTCTGACGTCACTTACTAGGCCACCAACACAAAATGGTGCCGAGATGGGGGAAACAACTGAGAAAATTATGGTGAGATCTAGATCTACATTCTATAAATAGATTATTTAGATCTGTATAGAAATCAAGATATTTATGAGGCAATCTGATTTGTTTTTAATAGGATTAGATTCTAGATCTAGATCTAATGTTTCGGAAAAGTTCTGGAAGCTAGAATATCTGGACTCTAGATCTATTATAGATCTACAGAGATCTACATATATGTAAATAAGTACATGTACATGTATGCTGTTTAACGATTTCACCTCTCTTTTCATATTTTACACCCATGTTGATTCATTCAACACGGAAAAAGACCAGACCGGTTTAACCACAAGGAATATAAGCACGTGCTTTAGAGCCAGCCAAACAAAACAGTATGAAAAAAAAAAAAAGAAAGAAAGAAAGAAAATGACCCAAGCGATGACAAAAATGCTTTCCATTATTATTATTTTAGGTAGATAAATTGCATCCTTTTTCATCTACATGTTTGTAGCCGAAGGCTCTTTATACCGATTAGTTCAAAATATATTAATATCATGTAGTTTGAGTTTCACAAAATATATGATGTACTTTCACAGTTTCACAAAATATGTTATGTAGTTTCACAGTTTCACAAAATATGTTATGTAGTTTCACAGTTTCACAAAATATATGATGTAATTTCAGTTTCATATGTTATGTAGTTTCACAGTTTCACAAAATATGTTATGTAGTTTCAGTTTCACAAAATATGTTATGTAGTTTCAGTTTCACAAAATATGTTATGTAGTTTCACAGTTACACAAAATATGTTATGTAGTTTCACAGTTTCACAAAATATGTTATGCAGTTTCACAGTTTCACAAATATGTTTGTAGTTTCACAAACAAAATATGTTATGTAGTTTCACAGTTACACAAAATATGTTATGTAGTTTCACAGTTACACAAATATGTTATGTAGTTTCACAGTTTCACAAAATATGTTATGTAGTTTCACAGTTACACAAAATATGTTATGTAGTTTCACAGTTACACAAAATATGTTATGTAGTTTCACCGTTACACAAAATATGTTATGTAGTTTCACAGTTACACAAAATATGTTATGTAGTTTCACAGTTACACAAAATATGTTATGTAGTTTCAGACACACAAAATATGTTATGTAGTTTCACAATTACACAAAATATGTTATGTAGTTTCACAGTTACACAAAATATGTTATGTAGTTTCACAGTTACACAAATATGTTATGTAGTTTCACAGTTACACAAAATATGTTATGTAGTTTCACAGTTACACAAAATATAAGAGGCGTCGGTAGCTAAGTGGTTAGGCTGCCGGATTTGTGATCACAAGGTCCTGGTTTCGAATCCTAGCAAAGGTCCTAGCTCTGACGCTGTGGTCCTTGGGATGGACACTAAACACGCATCCCCCTCAACCTACGTGCAAATGAGTACAAGCATTAGCGTGGGATTACAAATCTACGTCAGACTAGTGTCCTGTCTAGGGGTTGAATATAATCACCTATTTCACTTCACGCTACAGAAACTGATAAGCTTCGGTTGTATGGGCCTAGAACGAACTTTATTATAATGTGCCTAAAGGCTCGCACAAAAAGAACGCTTGCTTGCGATAAGGCGATTGTGATAAAGCGAGCGAATGTAAAGAAAGCGTTTGCTTGTAGCTGTGGCGCACATATAGAAAGATTGCAAATCGCGCTTGTGATTTGGTATGGACATCAGAACATACCCATTTTGCGCCATGGCGGATTCGAGTGATGATGAACTATTGTTTCTAGACAGTGTTTTGCCGAAAATTATCCTAGGAAAACACAAGAGAATAGGCATTCACGAGATAAATAAAAGGAGGCGAATACAAGGTGAATATCATCACTTGTTTCCTTTGCTTAAAATGAGCCCTTCTAGCTTTCAGTCATACTTGAGAATTGATGTTTGCATGGTCTTTCCTTCTTTTGTCCCAAATTGCAGTTTTTTTAAAACACAGCTGATATCAAAGACTCAACATCCATTTTGGTAGACTGTCACTGAGACTGAGAGAAAATGTTACACGACATCCATCAAGTCGTGATAGGTTTCTACACACGCTGCAACGCGACAAAGAATTGATATTTGATTCTTTACGCTTTCCAAGCGTCGCTTGAAATCGCAGGTACTATAAAGCGAGCGCGCTTTTTGTGCGGCACAAGGTAATTTAGATCTAGATCTAGATTTAAGGCACCTGTCTCAACGCGCTCGCTTTCATCGCGAGCAAGCGTTCTCTTTGTGCCCCCCTCCTTTTAGGGCCAGCAGAGCCTTAATTCGGCAATGAGTTAGGCCTACAGAATTTAGATTCAAGACTATATAGCTCTAGATATTTATATCCAACTAGTCCAATCTAGGTCAAGATAAGATATAATATATATATATATATATATATATATATATATATATATATATATATATATATATATATATATATATATATATATATACATATATATATATATATATATATATATATATAGATCTAATGTTTCGGTTTAGGCCTAGAGTTTAGATATCCAGCCCTTATGTCTAATGCTAGATCTAGATAATATAGATCTAAATGTTGATAAACCTATAGCCTGGCTATAGGTTCTACATGTAGTGATAGATCTATAGATCTAGAGATAGATTTAGATCTAGATCTAGATTTTATAGAAATCAAGAAATATAGATCTGTATGATTCAATCTGGTTTTTTTAAACTAATATGATTAAATCTAGATCCAATGTTTTGGTAAATATATAAACATGTGTTAAAATCACGATGAACAACGGCTTATTTTTGTCTCGAACTTAAGTGGCCATGCGGCATTTTTACACTCGCGAAAGGAAATAATGAAATATTTTACTCCGCGCGCAATGCGTCGTGAAATATTCATGCGCTCGTTAAAAAATACTGCAAAGCAAACTATCGACACAATACGCAGTAGTTCATCGTGCCTATATCTACATCCTCATCAGTTGTAAATGATTCAAATTCTTATGATACAACTCTTATGATCCAGGTTCTTATGATACAGTTCTTATAATTCAAGTTCTTATGATACAGTATGATTCAAGTTCTTATGATACAGTTCTTATGATTCAAGTTCTTATGATATTTTTATGATTCAGGTTCTCATGATACACTATGATTCAAGTTCTTATGATACAGTTCTTATGATACAGTATAATTCAAGTTCTTATGATACAGTTCTTATGATTCAGGTTCTTATGATACAGTTCTTATGATTCAAGTTCTTATCATACAGTATGATTCAAGTTCTTATGATACACTTCTTATAATTCAAGTTCTTATGATACAGTATTATTCAAGTTCTTATGATACAGTTCTTATGATACAGTTCTTATGATTCAAGTTCTTATGATACAGTATGATTCAAGTTCTTATGATACAGTATGATTCAAGTTCTTATGATACAGTTCTTATGATACAGCATGATTCAAGTTCTTATGATACAGTTCTTATGATACAGTATGATTCAAGTTCTTATGATACCGTTCCTACGATTCAAGTTCTTTCTCAGTTTCTTGAAGAGGAAATGTCCCAGATCTGTGCCTTCGATATTCAGGGATGGGTGAGGCGACGGCGCGACGAGAAGATATACAAATTGTACATTGTCTTGAGGAAACTGGTATAATATTGACTAGGTTGGCTTCTCAAGTATATAAATAGAGGTTGCCACGTGACGGAAATGGAAGCGAGACTTTTGGTCTCCTTCGTCATTGTTTAGATACACTTGTCATTTCGGGTTGAGAGTATACGGATAATATATAATCTGTCAGTTGTCTAAAATATTTGACACAGGCACATTGCATTGTTAGAAGAAGCTAACGCTTTCTTTTATAATGTAGATATACACATGAGAAGGAGAGAGACACAGAGAGAGATATAGAGAGAGAGAGAGAGAGAGAGAGAGAGAGAGAGAGAGAGACAGAGAGAGAGAGAGAGAGAGAGAGAGAGAGAGAGAGAGAGAGAGAGAGAGAGAGAGAGAGAGAGAGAGAGAGAGAGAGAGAGAGAGAGAGAGAGAGAGAGAGAGAGAGAGAGAGAGAGAGAGAGAGAGAAAGAAAGACAGAGAGAGAGAAAGAGAAAGAGAGAGAGAGAGAGAGAAAGAGAGAGAGACAGACAGACAGGCAGACAGACAGACAGACATACAGAGACAGAGACACAGAGAGAGGTAGAGGAGGAGGAGGAGGATGAGAAAGAGGAGGAGAAGGAGGAAAGCCGAAACAGGAAGTGGCTTTGATGTGAGACGGATAGATGTCTAAAATAAAACACAACACGTTAAGACTTTGGTGAGAAACAGGCCTGATGCCAAAAAAAAAAGGGAATCCCATCATACAATATGAGAAGCAACAGGATTTTACAACATTATCGTCCTTTAAGTACATGAAAGCCAAAGGAAGAAAAAGACAATAAAATGGAATGGTAAAAAAGGTAATGGACGAAAACGATGAGTAAGGATAGAGAACATCCTGTACAATGACAGGATATTTACCTTGGCAATACACGGACAGAAAGAGAACTAGATAGAGAAGAAAGAAAGAGAGAGAGAGAGAGAGAGAGAGAGAGAGAGAGAGAGAGAGAGAGAGAGAGAGAGAGAGAGAGAGAGAGAGAGAGAGAGAGAGAGGGCAAGATAAAGAGAGACAGACAGACAGACAGACAGACAGACAGACAGACAGAGAGACAGACAGACAGACAGACAGAGACAGAGAGAGAGAGAGAGAGAGAGAGAGAGACAGACAGACAGACAGACAGACAGACAGAGACAAAGACAGAGACAGAGACATAGGCAGAGACAGAGAGACAGAGAGAGACAGAGAAAGGGTGGGGGGGGGGGTATAAGACGCAAGAATAAACAAATAAATATCATTTTCTTAAAAAAGTTCGGTTCATTATATGAATATTAACGGTTTTCTTAGAAAAGTTCGGTTCATTATATGAATATTAACGGATTTTTGTGGAGTAAACAGGAAATGGCGTTATCGTTCTGAGAAAGTATCTTTATTCGATGCCAAGGTGTTGTATTGTAATAAAAAGAAGAAAAATCAGCATAATTAATAAAAATAACAACAATAATAATAGAAATACAAATAATAATAATAACAATAATAATAATAATAATAATAATAATAATAATAATAATAATAATAATAATAATAATAATAATAATAAACATGATAATAATAATAATAATAATAATAATAATAATAATAATAATAATAATAATAATAATAATAATAATAATAATAATAATAATATATTTTAGCGGTTAAGCCTACGCATTTTTTAAAACTAATGTGGTAAAAAAAGAGGGGGGGGTGGATGGATTACGTGTCAATGGGTGTGGAAAGCTGGCATACCAACTTGGAATCCATTGCAAGGGAGGGAAGCAGCCGATTCCTACAGGCCAACCACAGAAATTGACATACCATTTAGCCGATACATTAGCAGAAGTATACAGAGTAAAACGTCGTCCGATAGGCCTATATCGGCCACGTCTAGGCATTGAATCTATGAAGAGTGTTACTACAGACCTAATTCTAGGCATTGAATCTATGAAAGGTGTTACTACAGACCTAATTCTAGGCATTGTATCTATAATTCTAGGCATTGAATCTATGAAGAGTGTTACTACAGACCTAATTCTAGGCATTGAATCTATGAAGGGTGTTACTACAGACCTAATTCTAGGCATTGAATCTATGAAGGGTGTTACTACAGACCTAATTCTAGGCATTGAATCTATGAAGGGTGTTACTACAGACCTAATTCTAGGCATTGAATCTATGAAGGTGTTACTACAGACCTAATTCTAGGCATTGTATCTATGAAGGGTGTTACTACAGACCTAATTCTAGGCATTGCATCTATGAAGGGTGTTACTACAGACCTAATTCTAGGCATTGCATCTATGAAGGGTGTTCCTACAGACCTAATTCTAGGCATTGTATCTATGAAGGGTGTTACTACAGACCTAATTCTAGGCATTGCATCTATGAAGGGCGTTACTACAGACCTAATTCTAGGCATTGCATCTATGAAGGGTGTTACTACAGACCTAATTCTAGGCATTGTATCTATGGAGGGTGTTACTACAGACCTAATTCTAGGCATTGCATCTATGGAGGGTGTTACTACAGACCTAATTCTAGGCATTGCATCTATGGAGGGTGTTACTACAGACCTAATTCTAGGCATTGCATCTATGGAGGGTGTTACTACAGACCTAATTCTAGGCATTGCATCTATGAAGGGTGTTACTACAGACCTAATTCTAGGCATTGCATCTATGGAGGGTGTTACTACAGACCTAATTCTAGGCATTGCATCTATGGAGGGTGTTACTACAGACCTATTTCTATGATTGCATCTATGAAGGTGTTACCTACAGACCTAATTGAATTGAATCAATGAAGGTGTTACTACAGACCTAATTCTAGGCATTGCTTCTATGGAGGGTGTTACTACAGACCTAATTCTAGGCATTGCATCTATGAAGGTGTTACTACAGACCTAATTCTAAACATTATCTATGGAGGGGTGTTACATTGCATCTATGAAGGGTGTTCCTACAGACCTAATTCTAGGCATTGCATCTATGAAGGGTGTTCCTACAGACCTAATTCTAGGCATTGCATCTATGAAGGGTGTCTACCTAATTCTAGGCATTGTATCTATGGAGGGTGTTACTACAAACCTAATTCTAGGCATTGTATCTATGAAGGGTGTTACTACAGACCTAATTCTAGGCATTGTATCTATGGAGGGTGTTACTACAGACCTAATTCTAGGCATTGCATCTATGGAGGGTGTTACTACAGACCTAATTCTAGGCATTGCATCTATGGAGGGTGTTACTACAGACCTAATTCTAGGCATTGCATCTATGAAGGGTGTTACTACAGACCTATTTCTAGGCATTGCATCTATGAAGGGTGTTACTACAGACCTAATTGTAGGCATTGAATCAATGAAGGTGTTACTACAGACCTAATTCTAGGCATTGCTTCTATGGAGGGTGTTACTACAGACCTAATTCTATGCATTGCATCTATGAAGGGTGTTACTACAGACCTAATTCTAGGCATTGTATCTATGGAGGGTGTTACTACACATCTAATTCTAGGCATTGCATCTATGATTTGTGTCATTGAAATTTACTTCGTCCACCTAAATTTGGGTGCGGAGGCGACAATTCAGAGACAAAAAGCTTGTGGGGAGCTTGTGCAACAGCTAAAACGTACAGAAAACAACAAGAAAAGAAAAAAACCAGCAAGAAATGAAAATGCGCGTTAAAATGCGTCTGCTCCTTGTTTTTGTTGTTGTTTGTTTTCTTCTCTTTCCAAATTGGACGACCAAACAAGATTCGAAAACAAACCAATAAAGTATCCGACATGCTGAGAGCTAGCGACGCCACGTAGAGTAACAGTGGAGTCATTCAGCGACGCTGGTTGCAACCCACACTACTCTCATAGGATGTGGAGTGGAGACGGTTAAAGACTTCGGGAAGAATGAGGAGGGGGGGACGAGGAAGGAGAGGAAACTTCTCCATAATATGGGATTGCTACGCCCTTACAGTGGAAAACGTTGCTAATTACTTGCCATTTCACAGTCGTCAAATTTCATGAGGAAACAAATGTATGGAGCCAATGGTTTATTGGTGTTTCCATATTATAAAAGCGACGGTTTGCTTTGGCTCCTCCTCTTTCCAATTGGTTGTTTAGACTTGCACGCGAGACGGCGTCACCGGCACGGGAGCTAGGTTGTGTTGAGCACTTCAATTCAGCGCTTTTTCTTCCTACGAGCCGCTCATCATTGCCAGCGCGAGAGGGTTTAAGCGTGGAAGGCTGACGCGCTCCATAAGCTAGTTAGACTCTTGAACGACACGAGAGTCATTCCTTCAATGATGCTGCCAGGGATCGTCCGTCCAGGAGTTAAATGTCGAGCGATTCAAAAATAATAATAATATTTGCAATTGTTTAATTCAATGAGCAGAGGATGTCGTTAATTTCGTAAAGATAGTGGAATAAAAGAGCTTAACACTAAGACAACTGATTAGCATTCACGACGAAACAGAAAGAAAAGAAAACAGTAATTGTAACAATAACTTCTCAATCGTGAGCAAAAAATACGGAAATCTGCATAATTCTGACCATTCACAGCAGACAAAAGATTGCTCAAGTAGGGGTCTACCTTTTTCTCACGACCAAAGCGGCCGCACCTTGCTTTGCGCACCTTGGTGTCGCTACAAGACGCACACGCCTTCATCATTTCATCAAAACTCGCTGATGTTCAATAGACTGACAAGAACAATCTAAAACCACCATGGAAACTTCCGCTCTGCTCAATTTCACAGTGCTGGCCAACGTTTCTGCGGACAACGCTACAGACATCGATGACCTGTCAACACCCGTGGTCCGGGCAATACCTTTTCTTCCTCAGTACGTCCTGCAGACAATATTCGTCTGCGACGACGTTTTGCTTCCTATCGTCTGCTGCCTGGGAATTCTGGGAAATGGCGTCAGTTTGTGCGTTCTGACCAGACGAGAGATGGCAGCGCCGACTACCTGTTTCTTGACCGCCTTAGCCGTCTCGGACATCGTGCTCTTTGCTGTTTCAAATTCCGCCCTTCCTCAAACTGAACCCAACCGTTGCGGCTAGTGACAATTATCAACTTTTTCATTCGCTACTACACAGTCATCAAGTGAGTTGCAATACGAATATCAAAAGTATCAAAGCACATGTATTATTTTTGTCTCGTTTGATTACAATATCATTACCATAATATGAGGGATATCATTTTATACTTAATGTTACTATTTCCACTACGGTAACATTAAGGCAAGAGTGTGTTTTTACTCCATCAAGTACCTTACAATATAAATTATTATTTCTAATCTATTGGGCAGCACCCTCTCTCTCTCTCTCTCTCTCTCTCTCTCTCTCTCTCTCTCTCTCTCTCTCTCTCTCTCTCTCTCTCTCTCTCTCTCTCTCTCTCTCTCTCTCTCTCTCTCTCTCCCTCCCTCCCTCTCTCTCTCTCTCTCTCTCTCTCTCTCTCTCTCTCCCTCCTCCCTCTCTCTCTCTCTCTCTCTCTCTCTCTCTCTCTCTCTCTAGCATACTATGTTTTAAAACCTCCCTCCCCATCCCTCCGGCTAACACGGTCCGTTTGTATTCCTCATCGTGTCTTCTTCTCTCATCCGGATTTCAATTGTAATGACGAAATTTACAACCTCTGTATAACAAAGCAACTCTCTCAATGACCTCTATCAAATCTATGTACTCAGCAATAAATCTCAAACTGTTGGATTTAGCGGCAGCAAGATTTATGTTTTGCAACCTAAATGAAAAACAAGAAAATGCAAAGACCAAACTCTGCCTCTATACACTTGTGCCGAAATACGGACTTTGTATCTTCCGCTTCATCTATATAGTTCTTCTCTCATCTTTATATTCATATTCACTGATATTCATCTTTATATTCAAATTTATCTTTATCCGGTGGTCATAATAATTGTATCCAAAACAATGACCTCTATCAAATCTATTCATATTCAGCAATAAATTTATTTGTTTTTATATTCATATTTATCTCCATCTTTAATGAAACAATCTTTATATTTATCTCTGCCATCTATACATTCATATTCATCTTCATCTTTATATTCATATTCATCTTTATCTTTATATTCATATCCATTTTCATCTTTATATTCATATTTATCTTTATCTTTATATCTTTTCATCTTTATCTTTATATTCATTCATTTTCATCTTTATATTCATATTCATCTTTATCCTTTATTTTGGATATTCATTTACACCCAGTCAATGTCATATTCATCTCCATCTTTGGATTCCCATTGATCTTTATCTTTTCTTCATCTTTAAATTCATAACATCTTACTCTTTATATGGTGAAATTATGACTCATCTGTAAATCTAAATTTTCACTTTTGACTTTATTTTCATCTAATCTTTACTTCATGGCATTTTAAAAGTAACAATGACTTCATCTTTATCATGTTTTGAAAAGTAACAGTCTATGTCTTTTGGAAAGGTAACTATGATCTCATTCATCTGTGGTGAAAAGTAACAACTGACTCATGGCTGTGTTGAAAAGTAACAATGACTCATGACTGTGGTGAAAAGTAACAATGACTCATGACTGTGGTGAAAAGTAACAATGACTCATGGCTGTGGTGAAAAGTAACAATGACTCATGGATGTGGTGAAAAGTAACAATGACTCATGGCTGTGGTGAAAAGTAACAATGACTCATGACTGTGTTGAAAGTAACAATGACTCATGGCTGTGGTGAAAAGTAACAATGACTCATGGATGGAAAAGTAACAATGACTCATGACTGTGGTGAAAGTAACTGACTCATGACTGTGGTGAAAAGTAACAATGACTCATGGCTGTGGTGAAAAGTAACAATGACTCATGGCTGTGGTGAAAAGTAACAATGACTCATGACTGTGGTGAAAGTAACAATGACTCATGGCTGTGGTGAAAAGTAACAACGACTCATGGCTGTGGTGAAAAGTAACAATGACTCATGGATGTGGTGAAAAGTAACAATGACTCATGGCTGTGGTGAAAAGTAACAATGACTCATGGCTGTGGTGAAAAGTAACAACGACTCATGGCTGTGGTGAAAAGTAACAATGACTCATGGATGTGGTGAAAAGTAACAATGACTCATGGCTGTGGTGAAAAGTAACAATGACTCATGGCTGTGGTGAAAGTAACAACGACTCATGGCTGTGGTGAAAAGTAACAATGACTCATGGCTGTGGTGAAAAGTAACAATGACTCATGGCTGTGGTGAAAAGTAACAATGACTCATGACTGTGGTAAAAGTAACAATGACTCATGGCTGTGGTGAAAGTAACAATGACTCATGGCTGTGGTGAAAAGTAACAATGACTCATGGCTGTGTTAAAATGACTCAAAAAAGTAACAATGACTCATGGCTGTGGTGAAAAGTAACAATGACTCATGGCTGTGTTGAAAAGTAACAATGACTCATGACTGTGTTGAAAGTAACAATGACTCATGGCTGTGTTGAAATGTAACAATGACTCAAGACTGTGGTGAAAGTAACAACGACTCATGGCTGTGGTGAAAAGTAACAATGACTCATGGCTGTGTTGAAAAATGACTCATGGCTGTGGTGAAAAGTAACAATGACTCATGGCTGTGTTGAAAGTAACAATGACTCATGGCTGTGGTAAAAAGTAACAATGACTCATGGCTGTAGTGGAAAAGTAACAATGACTCATGGCTGTGTTGAAAAGTAACAATGACTCATGGCTGTGGTGAAAAGTAACAATGACTCATGGCTGTGGTGAAAGTAACAATGACTCATGGCTGTGTTGAAAGTAACAATGACTCATGGCTGTGGTAAAAAGTAACAATGACTCATGGCTGTGTTGAAAGTAACAATGACTCATGGCTGTGTTGAAAGTAACAATGACTCATGGCTGTGTTGAAAGTAACAATGACTCAAGACTGTGGTGAAAGTAACAATGACTCATGGCTGTGGTGAAAGTAACAATGACTCATGGCTGTGGTGAAAAGTAACGACTCATGGCTGTGGCGTAAACGTTTTTTCATTGAAACAAAATTTCTTTTTTTTAAACGTAAGAAATGAATATATAACTCTTATTCCAGATGTCATGACCAACGTTTGGTTGTTTGATATGTGTGTGTGTGTGTGTGTGTGTGTGTGTGTGTGTGTGTGTACGTGTGTGTGTGTGTTGTTTTTAATGGTATTTCTATTCAACTCAAACCAACCCTCACTCTCATTATTCCAGATACGTCATGAACAATGTGTTCATTACGTGCACCGGGTGGCTGACGGTGGCGGTCACCACTGAACGCTTCATCTCGCTGCGCTTCATGCTACACCCAAGCTGGTGTGCACCATCCACCGGGCGCGCAAGGCCATCGTCTCCATCTTCCTGCTGTCCCTCATGTTCCACTTCAAAGTTCTTTGAGTACGTGCCAACCCGGACCTCAAGTCGCCCAGACCCCTGCTGACCACCTACCTCGTGCACACGCCCGTGTACGAGACCTACGTGCACATCGCCACCATCGCTCTCACCGCCGTCATCCCGGTCTTCCTGCTCATCGTCGCCAACTCCTTCCTGATCTACTTCCTGGCCACGCACCGGAAGCGGATGTTGCGTCACAAGGCCACGACGTCCACCAATATGTCCTCCGTCGACATGCTCCACGTGACAGCCATCGTCGTGGCCAGTTCTCGTCTTCATCTCCGTGTCACTCGGTCCGGGGTGTTCTCCTGTCCATCTCCACCATGGGCAGACGTTGGGCTTTCTCAAGCCTCCTTTCGGGCGCTCAAACACATCAACACGCTGTTGGTGATGATCAACTCCACGTCAACTTCCTCCTCTATTGCGCCATCAGCCAAATTTCGCAAACTGAAAACATGTTTCAGAAGCGGCTCAGAAGGGCGAGACACCTGGACGTCCGGCATGCCGCTCAGCGACAACAACACCGGCACTCTCAGGTCTTTAGAAACATCCCGCAACCAACTGACGCCTCGCCGCCCTCTAACGGCTCGTCACATTCGTCGATGTCACAAAATGGACACGCCAAAGTTCACAATTTCAACTGATATTGATAAAATTCGATGTCACAAAATGGACTCGTTTAAGTCCACATTTTCAACTGATATCGATAGAATCATAAAGTCAATATCCAGATGAACTGATATCGATAGAATCATAAAGTCAATATCAGACAAACTGACTCAACGATTGACGCTCGACCTGAAAACCCAAACACCAGGCCTGAACTTTAACAACAAAACCCGTTTTTCTACATAAGACAAAAACAAAAACCTCAAACCTCAAACCAGTAAGCTATCAAATGTGTTTTATAGAAGACACTGGGAGGTGAAGAATTGTGTCCGATAGGGATTTGTTGTTTGTTTTATTTCGGAAATCAGATTTCAGTGCAAAAACAGTTGTATTTTATTTCTGGCAATTCAGTCTATTTTGGCATAGACAGACAGCAGATTTTTTCAGCCTTAATGACTATCCTCACTTTAGTGGCAAAAGAAAGGTGCAGTATTTTTTTCAAGACGGAGACATACAGTGGATTGTGGTCAGAAGACTGTCTCTTGAAGAGAGTGATTGTAATGAGTTGATTGATTGAAAATTAAAGACAATGATTGTTTGGTTGGTACAAAAGAAATTAAAAGTATTGTTTATGACGGTGAGAAGGAAAATGGACGCACAAAAGACTGCAATTTGAAACATGTTAATTGAAAACGTATATAATGTAATTTTTCATGTATCATAAAATGCACATGGATTGTAGTCAAATATAAATATTATGTATAGATGATAAACGATATTTATTTGTTTCCTTTACATGTTCAAGTTTACCCACCCCCGCTCCCCCTCCCCTCCCTCCCCCTCCCAGTTCAACAAACTTTGCGCGTATTTTGTTCAAGCCCTGCTATCATATGTGAAAGAGCAAGAAACTAGATTCGTTCCTACACACGGAAAAAAACGAATAAGTCAAGAAATTGAACGTTCCATCCATATACTCGTACATCTTTGAAGTGCAGGCTTATTGTGTCTTCTGTAAAACAAAAGTAATGCAGGCTTATTTAAGGCCTTCTGTAAAACAAAAGTAGTGCAGGCTTATTTTCACTTCTGTAAAACAAAGTAATGCAGGCTTATTTTAGTCTTCTGTAAAACAAAAATATCTCTTATTTTAGTCTTCCAAAACAAAAAGTAATACAGGCTTATTTTAGTCTTCTGTAAAACAAAAGTAGTGCAGACTTATTTTAGTCTTCTGTAAAACAAAAGTAGTGCAGACTTATTTTTAGTCTTCTGTAAAACAAAGTAAAAGGTACAGACTTATTTTAGTCTTCTGTAAAACAAAGTGATGCAGACTTATTTTGTCTTCTTTAGTGCAGACTTATTTTAGTCTTCTGTAAAACAAAAGTAGTGAATTTTTAATCTCTACGGTCTAAGATCAAACGGAAGATAAACAGACGTAACCATACAAAACATTGTGGTAATTAAGTGCCGAATTTTGCTTGGATTTTAACTGCATGAGAAAAGAAAGAGAAATATTAAAACCATCAAGACTATACAGCCTCGTTACCCACACGGAGGTGTGAGTAGTTACGGTGTAATGTCAGAACAGAAAGTGAAACGTAATTGTTTTGTTGATGAGATTCTATCACAACGATGTCAATCTTCATAATGTGGGAAGGAATGACGAAGAGACACGCTTGTATACATTATTTACATTTGGATGAGCCGAACATTTCGGGGAGGGGGGAAGGGAGGCGGGGGTATAAACAAAATTTCGAAACGTTGAAAGATTTGTTAAATCGATCGAAAAGAAATGCTAGGTTTACAGATCAAATCAACAAATCAGATTTCTCTTCTACTATTTCACAATCTAATCAGGTTTGACAGAACACGCGCGATGTGGCAAATGAAAAACACCTTGAAGTAGGTCATTACATGCTACATAATAATACGGACAAACCAAACGCGTCGTTCTTTTCCGAGTGTTCCTGTCGTTCTTCATTGATGAACTTGTGGTTTCTCATTGTAGATTCGAGTGATTGACTAAGCAGCTAGCTTCATTCTGACCTTGTCTTTATCCTTTGATCACTGGTAGTGAATATGGCACTTTTTCAGTACGTTATTGATAAATGCATTTGATCTTATAATTTTGTATACTTTTTTCTTTATTTCTTAAAACCGAACATCGAGGAAAAATCCATACTAAGCGCTTGCAGAATGTCTTATGTACCATAGATGATATGAGATAATTTGTTGAAATCATAAAGACTTTTTCCGTAGAAGAAACTGTACTCATTGTAAATGTGTTGTATCATTACTTTACTGTTGCATCCATCTTCTCTATATGCATGTTTGGGGTCTGAGTACAACGTTCACAATGTTTTCTCTTTTCGTTTTTTTCTTCAATCTAGATCGTTATTTAAAACTGATAATGCTTTAAATTTTGGAGAAGAAAAAACAATATGCCCGTCTGTTTGTCTCTTTTTGTTTCGTATGAAGAAAAGTGTTGGGACGTGCACTGCTTATGGACGCCGTGTCACTCGACTAAGTGGCTAGTGTTTCATATACACACAGTCCTTCATCTTCTTCTCCGTCTTTTCTTCTGCTTCTGCTTCTGCCTTTCTTCTTCTTCTTTTCCCTTCTTCTTCTTCTTCTTCTTCTTCTTCTTCTTCTTCTTCTTCTTCTTCTTCTTCTTCTTCTTCTTCTTCTTCTTCTTCTTCTTCTTCTTCTTCTTCTTCTTCTTCTTCTTCTTCTTTCTTCTTCTTCTTCTTCTTCTTCTTCTTCTTCTTCTTCTTCTTCTTCTTCTTCTTCTTCTTCTTCTTCTTCTTCTTCTTCTTCTTCTTCTTCTTCTTCTTCTTCTTCTTCTTCTTCTTTCTTCTTCCTCTTCTTCCTTCTTCTTCTTCTTCTTTTTCATCTTAGATCTTTAAAAAGATTCATTGAATCAGTATTTAAAAATGTGTCAAAATTATTGTATTGGTTGGTTGTCAAAGTCTTCAAAATTAAAGCAAACGACGGTTTATCTCATGAGCTCAGCCCAAAAATGGTGGAGTTTCCCAAAACACCTCCAGT
This sequence comes from Doris montereyensis, assembly GCA_037039925.1. NCBI lineage: Eukaryota > Metazoa > Mollusca > Gastropoda > Nudibranchia > Dorididae > Doris > Doris montereyensis. Next base: position 239,540 of record JAXRKP010000172.1, on the reverse strand, counting down.
GACCAAGGATGTTAACTTGCTCCCAGAGGTATGAAACAATTTTCGGCTTTATCAAAGGATGGCTGGCCTTTTAGTCAAAGTGGATAAACCCTATCGCTGGTGGATGATTAAGCCATATTTAAGCTTTGTTCTCCTTTCCAAAGGTCTTACCCATCTCAAACTCCTCCCCTCCCCTCCCCTCAAAAAAACAAACTTTTGCGCGAGATTTTGTTCAGAGAGAGCTAGATATGTGAGAAGAGAGAGAGAGAGAGAGAGAGAGAGAGAGAGACAGACGGAAGAAGAAACAGACAGACAGAAGACAGACAGAAAGAAACGTTCAGACAGATACAGACAGACAGACAGACAGACAGACATAGAGAGAGAGAGAGATCTTCTGAGAAAGACAGAGAGGGCAGAGAGAGGCTTATTTAAGTCTTCTGTAAAACAAGAGAGAATGAGCAGGCAGATTTTGGAGGAGGGACAAAAGTAGAGGGAAGAAGAAGAAGAGGTCTTCTGTAAAACAAAAAAGAAAGTAAGAGAGAGAGAGAGAGAGAGGTCTTCTGTAAAACAAAAAGAAGAGAGAGGCTTATTTTGATCTTCTGTAAAAGAGAGAGTAGTGAGAGAGAGAGATTTTAGACTAGAGAAAGAAAGTAGAGAGAGACTTAGAGAGTCTTCTGTAAACAAAAGAGAGTGCAGACTTATTTTGAGAGAGAGAGAAACAAAAGTAGTGCAGACTTATTTTACAGAGAGAGAGAGTAAAACAAAAAGAGTGCAGACTTATTTTAGAGATCTGTAAAATAAAAGTAGTGAAGGCTTATTTTAATCTCGAGAAATGCAAACAAAGGAAAATGTTTTTTGAGTCAACAAACCCAGGGATAGACTCTCTCTCTCTCTAAACGGAGTGACGTAACCATACAAAACATTGTGGTCTTAAGTGCTCGAATTTCTCTGGATTTTCTCTCTGAAAAGAAGAAATCTCTTAAAACCATCAAGACTCTCCTCCTGTCCCTCCCTCCCTCTCTCTCTCTGTCTCTCTAATGTCAGAACAGAAAGTCGTAATTGTTTTGTTGATGAGATTCTATCTCTGATATCCCAATCTCTGAACTCTCTCTCTCTCTCTCTCTCTCTCTCTCTCTCCCTCCCTCCCTCATTTGGATGAGCCGAACATTTTCCCTCCCTCCCTCTCTCTCTCTCTAAACTCTCTCTCTCTTGAAGATTTGTTAAATCGATCGAAAATACTAGGTTTCTCTCTCTCTCAACTCTCTCTCTCTCTCTCTCTCTCTCTCTCTTCTCTAATCAGGTTTGCTATTTCTCCTGTCTTCATTTTATTTCTCTATATCTCTTTACTGTTACGGGAAGGAAAGGGACTAATAACTGATATGATAAACGAAATCTGAGTGTTCCTGTCATTCATGATTGTTGATAATTGTGAACTCAAAAGAGTTTAGAATGTAAAATCAAGTCATTCTGACCTTGACAATGACTAGAAACAGTAAAAAAAACTTAGCAAAAAATGAGAAAAAAAACCCCATGATCATAATTTTGCATACTTTTTACACAACTTAAAAACCGAACATTCAAACAAAAGGTACAACTTCTTAACTTGAATCATTCAAACATAATTTGTTGAAACTTGAATCATTCAAACAAAAGGTACAACATTGTAAACTTAAATCATTCAAACAAAAGCTACAACTTCTCTGAATCACTCGAATAGTCTGGAAAACAACGTTCTTACCTGCAAGTTTCTCATTTCGTTCTTTTTTTTCAGTTCGGCCCGTTATTTTCAAACTCATTCCGTAGCTGGTTGTCTCTTTTTGTCTCTCAGGTTTTTGAACTTGGTTGGAGGCTGAGGCTAAGTGGCTAGTGTTTCAAGGCCGTCTTCCTCCGTCTTTCACAACTTTGTCCAGTTCAGAAACTTCTTCTTCTTCTTCTTCAAGACTTCTTCTTCTTCTTAAGAGTGATATTCTCTCTTGTTCTTCTTCCTCTTCCTAATTCTTCTATCCTTCTTCTTCTTCTTCAACTTCTCAAAATATAGCACAGGCAGAAAAAGAGGAGGAGAAGACAAAAAACCTTTTTCTTGAGAACAAAAGAAATCTTCTTCTTTTAACAAAGTCTTTACAATTTTGGGTAATCAATGATTTGAAATTATAACAAACATACATAGCAATTGTAACTTGTTGTCAAAGTCTTCAAAATTAAACAAGAGATGATTTGAAATTATAAAAAAGATACAACTTTAGGTGGAGTGATTTGAAAACAAAGTGACCAATATAACTTTTCCCGAGACAGATTTGAAATTATAAAAATGGCTGCTGTTTCAAACAAGGCTCAGATGAATCAATGTGGTGGATGACTTGTAAGACACCATGATTATAAAACAAGGCTCAGTCCGTGATGACATTGTGTGATGACGGACACCATGATTACAAAACAAAAAAGGGGAGATGACATTGTGTGGATGACAAGACACCGATTACAAAACAAGGCTCAAGATGACATTGTGTGGATGACAGGACACCATGATTACAAAACAAGGCTGGAGATGACATCTTGTGGATGACAGAAGACACCATGATTACAAAACAAGGCTCAAGATGACATTGACATGACAGACAGACAGAGATGATTACAAAACAAAGCTCAAGATGACATCGTTGGATGACAAGACACCATGATTACAAAACAAGAGAAAAAGATGACATCATTGGGATGACAAGACACCCTGATTACAAAAAGGCTGAAGATGACAAAGCTCAAGATGACATCGTGTGGATGACAAGACACCATGATTACAAAACAAGGCTGAAGATGACATCGTGTGGATGACAAGACACCATGATTACAAAACAAGGCTGGAGATGACATTTTGTGGATGACAAGACACCATGATTACAAAACAAGGCTCAAGATGACATCGTGTGGATGACAAGACACCATGATTACAAACAAGGCTCCAAGATGACATCGTGTGGATGACAAGACACCATGATTACAAAACAAGGCTCAAGATGACATCGTGTGGATGACAAGACACCGATTCAAATCTCTCTCCCTCCCTCCCTCCCTCCCTCCCTCCCTCCCTCCCTCCCTCTCTCTCTCTCTCTCTCTCTCTCTCTCTCTCTCTCTCTCTCTCTCTCTCTCTCCCTCCCTCCCTCCCTCCCTCTCTCTCTCTCTCTCTCTCTCTCTCTCTCTCTCTCTCTCTCTCTCTCTCTCTCTCTCTCTCTCTCTCTCTCTCTCTCTCTCCCTCCCTCTCTCTCTCTCTCTCTCTCTCTCTCTCTCTCTCTCTCTCTCTCTCTCTCTTACAAAATTGCTATTTCTCCCTGATGATTTCTCTATCTCTTTACTGGATGAAAGGACTAATAACTGATATGATAAAAATCTGAAAACTTGAACATTAGCAGAGTTGAATATTGTGAACAAAGAGTTTAGAATGTAAATCAAGTCAGAAACTAAGACAATGACTACAAACAGAAAAAAAACTTAGCAAAAAATGAGAAAAAAACCCGCATGACAAGGAGACAAGACATTTTACACAACTGAAACTTAATCATTCAAACAAAAAAGTCAAAGAAACTTGAATCATTCAAACAAAAGGTACAACTTGAAACTTGAATCATTCAAACAAAAGGTACAACTTGAAACTTAAATCATTCAAACAAAAGCTACAACTTGAAACGATGAATCATCGAATGGAAGACAAAACAACGGACTTACCTGCATTACAAAAGAGTTTTTCAGTTCAAGTGTCTTTTCAAGCTCATTCCGACTGGTTGATGTCTCTCAGTTTTGAACTTGGTTGGATGAGCAAAGACACAACTGTCCAGTTCAGAAACCTGAAATGGAGCAAGACTTAATAAGAGTGATATTGTCTCCTTGTAAATAGAGATAATTTTCTATCCTTTGCAACGAGTCAAAAATATAGCACAGGCAGAAAAAAGAGAGAGGAGGAGAGACAAAAAACCAACGATGAGAACAAAAGAATGAAATTATAACAAAGGTACAATTTGGGTGGGAGGAAATGATTTGAAATTATAACAAACATACAACTTTTCGGGAGGAGATGATTTGACCATTATAACAAACAACTTTGGCTGGAGAAGATGATTTGAAATTATAAAAGATATAACTTTGGGTGGAGGAAATGATTTGAAATTATAAGAAATACCTGAAGACAGACACATCAATCAATGGAGTGGAAAACAAGACACCATGATTATAAAACAAGGCTGAAGATGACATTGTGTGGATGACAAGACACCATGATTACAAAACAAGGCTCAAGATGACATTGTGTGGATGACAAGACACCATGATTACAAAACAAGGCTCAAGATGACATTGTGTGGATGACAAGACACCATGATTACAAAACAAGGCTCAAGATGACATTGTGTGGATGACAAGACACCATGATTACAAAACAAGGCTCAAGATGACATTGTGTGGATGACAAGACACCATGATTACAAAACAAGGCTCAAGATGACATTGTGTGGATGACAAGACACCATGATTACAAAACAAGGCTCAAGATGACATCGTGTGGATGCTAAGACACCATGATTACAAAACAAAGCTCAAGATGACATTGTGTGGATGACAAGACACCATGATTACAAAACAAGGCTCAAGATGACATTGTGTGGATGACAAGACACCATGATTACAAAACAAGGCTGAAGATGACATTGTGTGGATGACAAGACACCATGATTACAAAAACAAGGCTCAAGATGACATCGTGCTGGATGCTAAGACACCATGATTACAAAACAAAGCTCAAGATGACATTGTGGGATGACAAGACACCATGATTACAAAACAAGGCTCAAGATGACATTGTGTGGATGACAAGACACCATGATTACAAAACAAGGCTCAAGATGACATCGTGTGGATGACAAGACACCATGATTACAAAACAAAAGCTGAAGATGACATCGTTAGGATAACAAGACACCATGATTACAAAACAAAGCTCAAGATGACATCGTGTGGATGACAAGACACCATGATTACAAAACAAGGCTCAAGATGACATCGTGTGGATGACAAGACACCATGATTACAAAACAAAGCTCAAGATGACATTGTGAGGATGACAAGACACCATGATTACAAAACAAGGCTCAAGATGACATCGTGTGGATGACAAGATACCATGATTACAAAACAAGGCTCAAGATGACATTTTGTGGATAACAAGACACCATGATTACAAAACAAGGCTCAAGATGACATTGCGTGGATGACGAGACACCATGATTACAAAACAAGGCTCAAGATGACATTGCGTGGATGACAAGACACCATGATTACAAAACAAGGCTCAAGATGACATTGCGTGGATGACAAGACACCATGATTACAAAACAAGGCTCAAGATGACATCGTGTGGATGTCAAGATAGGATGATTACAATAAAGAATGACAATTTCAGATGTACGACTGAATAAAAAAACTCACTGAGAACAGAAGGACAAGAAATTTCAAGCTAAAGATTTCTGGAAAGGCAATATTTGAGATACACGTGATCTTAGTATTGATACACCCTAAATGCGCTTTTTATTTTTTATTAAATGCTTACCACATGGGCATGTGGAATTGATCTTTGCCAAGGAAATAAATGCTTACCCTGATGGGCATGTGGAATTGATCTTTGCCAAGGAAATAAATGCTTACCCTGATGGGCATGTGGAATTGATCTTTGCCAAAGAAATAAATGCTTACCCTGATGGGCATGTGGAATTGATCTTTGCCAAGGAAATAAATGCTTACCTGATGGGCATGTGGAATTGATCTTTGCCAAGGAAATAAATGCCTACCTGATGGGCATGTGGAATTGATCTTTGCCAAAAGAAATAAATGCTTACCTGATGGGCATGTGGAATTGATCTTTGCCAAGGAAATAAATGCTTACCCTGATGGGCATGTGGAATTGATCTTTGCCAAACAAATAAATGCTTACCCTGATGGGCATGTGGAATTGATCTTTGCCAAGGAAATAAATAATTTCATCATATAGACATTATCTCTATATATGTATATAATTCTGAGTTGGTCATTCTTTGCATGTCAAAGGCCATATTGCCAGGATAATAAGAGTAACCATATTTTGCAAGTACATTCTAAATGGCCGAGATTGTTTTCATTTTCAGAAATTTTTCCATCATAAAGGATTTTTAATTCAGGAACACTTTAGTTTTTCTGTCTTTGAGTAGAAATTCCATCGATCCAAAAGCCGCCATTTTCAGCAGGTTTTATAAATAAAAAAGTTGAACTAGTCTCATTCGCACCTACCCACATAAGCTCAGTTTTGAGTATTGACTGTATCTAATAACTGTACTTCACTTCTCATAGGGTATAACAGGCTCGTGGTTTATAAAGGAGAGTGATATTTCCTTGAATAATTCAAAGGTGATTGCAATGACAATTCCAAGCAGCATTTCAGTTTTGTTCTCAAGGAAAAGGCTTGATGACCATAGGCTTAATTTTACAGTTCAAAAAATCGATTTTCTCAAAAGTGCACCTCAATGAACAGATTTTTGTAAGGATGTTTTTTAAAATCAATTAGATTAATCTTTATCAACCCTGGATTATTTATGTATACACACACATACACATACATATATATATTATTATTACATTATGTGATTGTCTATCACTGTATATAAAAATAAATGAAAATCAAAAACTTGGTGTATAAATGTCCAGACCTAAACATTAGCGATATATTGATATGGAAATAAAAATAAGAACAAACCCGTTCTTCTGCAACTTGAAGTCTTGATGTCAACTCGGCTTTGACTTGATCAAAATTTTGTTGCAGTTCGTCTTTCTGCTTTGGCGTGAGTCATTTCCATTTGATGGCCTTGGATGAGTTCCTGTCAAAGATTTAGTCAAACTCATTTAATCGTGTTGAAACCGAGTAAACAAGTCTGAAAAAATAGGTCAAATCCAGGTCAAATCGGCAAATTTTGAACGGAAAAAAATTTTGTGCAGTAGCAGCAGTCTATTATGATGGCAGGAAACTACTCTACAATTGACATCGTTTATTTTATTTTCGACCTCTTTAGTGGAGCTGGTCAAGTTTGACTGCCGTCGAAATCGGCAAATATGAATGTCAACCAGAAGTTTCGACTATAGTCAAACTTGGCAAGCGTAAGGATTAAAAACATCAAATTTGATGACCACCAACCACATTGTTTTCTTTCTATACCGTGCAATTCATTCTCTTCTTTTCTATTTAGTCATATCAACTTATCAAATAAATGCTTATTGGAACAGAAAACTTTTCTGTAAAAAAAAACTTACCTGCCGTTGCTGTTAATACTTGGGCTGCAACTTTGCGGTCCTTCTCTTGAAGTTCTTCCTGACTTCTAGCAGCCTCTTCAATTTGCAAGACATCTCATCTTTCAATCTCTTTTCAAGCGCAGCCATCTCATCTTGTAAACTCGTGATTTGCTTCTCTAAACGTTGCTTTTGAGTTTCTTTTTCAATGGTCATGGTCTCTAGGGCCTGATGATAAACAATTTAATTTTCTATTATAAATTACAGAATACACAAACAGTACATTGCATTTCAAGCAACATCGGTTACCCGTTGACTTATTTATCCACTTAAGTACAGGCAAACATTTTCTCAAGAGCATTCAATGCTGACCATAGCCGGGCTCTGTCAGGGATATGCGCTATATAAATGCCACGCATTATTATTATTGCTTTGAATCAATGGTACAAATTGAACTGGTACACTGATAGGTGGAATTGACCAATTTTCAAACTTGAATGCAAACAATGAAAGCAAAGTTTTACCTGTCTAAGATTATCTAACTCTGACTGCTGCAAGACGGACAGACCAAGTGTGTTGTGAGAGTATTGATGAGCGCTCTGCGTTCAATTTCATCAGCTCTTGCTTCAAACGGTCAAGATCCTTTTCCATTTCTTTTATCTTGCCGTCTTTTGTATTTTATGAGCTTCCAATTCTCCAATGGTCACTGAAGGAAAAGTCACCAGATTAAGAATTCATGTTACGATGCAAAAGGATATGAATTTTTAAAATGTGAAAACTAGAAAAAGGCTAATCAATTCAACAACAATTATGAACAGATTGTTCAATTAATCTAGAACAGTCAGCCGGGCAGCGAAATCGATAGCTAGGTCTATGCAGACTCGGTGAAAGTAAAGGCAACGTGGAAAGCAATGACAAACTACCACACTATGCCGTATGCCTAGAAAAATATAGACTCTAATCCTGATTACCCTGCGATCAATTCTGAGTGCGGGACTTACTTTTTCTTTACTTTACTTTTGAATATGTGCTTAACAAAATCAAAGTTACTTTTTTAACAGATGCATCACATATTAGGATGAATTACTTGCCATTCTTTTTATCAAGCCTCCATCCTACAAGATAATGACATGAAACACCGCAAATTTCCTTTAAATGCCCGTAAACAAAGGCAAAATGGACATACCAAAGTTCACAATTTCAACTGACATCAATAAAATCATCGTCAATATCAGACAGAAATGACTAGGATAACTGACATTGATAAAATCATCGTCAATATCAGACAGAAATGACTTGGACAACTGACATCAATAAAATCATCATCAATGTCAGACAGAAATAACTTGGACAATTGACATCAATAAAATCATCATCAATGTCAGACAGAAATGATTTGGACAACTGACATCAATAAAATCACCATCAATATCAGACAGAAATGACTTGGACAATTGACATCGATTTGGAAACTCATCATCAATATCAGACAGAAATGATTTGGACAACTGACATCAATAAGATCATCATCAATGTCAGACAGAAATGACTAGGACGACTGACGCTCCAATCATCATCAAGTCCAGGCCTTGAACTGAACAAAACCCGCTTTTCTATATAAAACGAAAACAAAAATAAAAACAGAAACCTCAAACCAGTAACCTATCAAATGTGTTTTGTAGAAGATACGGCGAGGTTAAGACTTGTGTCGATATGACTTTGTTGCTTGTTTTGTTTTTTCCCAAATATCAAATTTCCTTGAAAAGTTTTTTTAACTAATTTTCTATTAAAAACTCATCAATACAAAAAACACTACCACTAGTGGGTGTCCACTGGGCCCAGGCTAAAGGCACTACCACTAGTGGGTGTTCACTCAGCCCAGACTAAAGGCACTACCACTAGTGGGTATCCACTCAGCCCAGACTAAAGGCACTACCACTAGTGGGTGTCCACTGGGCCCAAAAGAAAAGCACTACCACTAGTGGGTGTCCACTCAGCCCAGACTAAAGGCACTACCACTAGTGGGTGTCCACTTTGGACAAAAAGCACTACCACTAGTGGGTGTCCACTCGGCCCAAATTAAAATTTGTACCACTAGTGGGTGTCCACTGGGCCCAAACAAAAGCACTACTTAGTTTGTTCACTGGGCCCCGACTAAAGGCACTAACACTAGTGGGTGTCCACTGGGCCCAGACAAAAAACACTACCACTAGTGGTGTTCACTGGGCCCAGACTAAAAGTCACTAACACTAGTGGGTGTCCACTCAGCCCAGACTAAAAGCACTACCACTAGTGGGTATTCACTCAGCCCAGACTAAAGAAATGTGAACTACCACTAGTGGGTGTCCACTCAGCCCAGACAAAAGCATACCACTAGTGGGTGTCCACTGGGCCCAAACAAAAAAGCACTACCACTAGTGGGTGTCCACTGGGCCTAGACAAAAAAGCACTACCATTAGTGGGTGTCCACTGGGCGCAACAAAAAGCACTACCACTAGTGGGTGTCCACTCAGCCCAGACTAAAGGCACTACCACTAGTGGGTGTCCACTCCCAGACTAAAGGCACTACCACTAGTGGGTGTCCACTGGGCCCAGGCTAAAGGCACTACCACTAGTGGGTGTCCACTGGGCCCAGGCTAAGCACTCCACTAGTGGGTGTCCAACAGCCCAGACTAAAGGCACTACCACTAGTGGGTGTCCACTCAGCCCAGACAAAACACATACCACTAGTGGGTGTCCACTGGGCCCAGGGCTAAAGGCACTACCACTAGTGGGTGTCCACTCAGCCCAGACAAAAACACTAACTAGTGGGTGTCCACTGGGCCCAGAAACACTACCACTAGTGGGTGTCCACCAGCCCAGACTAAAGGCACTACCACTATGGGTGTCCACTGCCCAGACAAAAAACACTACCACTAGTGGGTGTCCACTGGGCCCAGGCTAAAGGCACTACCACTGTGGGTGTCCACTCAGCCCAGACTAAAGGCACTACCACTAGTGGGTGTTCACTCAGTCCAGACTAAAGGACAACTACCATCGGTGGGTGTCCACTGGGCCCAGACAAAAGCACTACCACTAGTGGTGTCCACTGGGCCCAGACAAAAGCACTACCACTAGTGGTTGTCCACTGGGCCAAGACAAAAGCGCTTAGTGGGTGTCCACTGGGACCAGACAAAAATGCTTAGTGGGTGTCCACTGGGCCCAAACAAAAAGTACTACCACTAGTGGGTGTCCAGTGGGCCCAAACAAAAAACACTACCACTAGTGGGTGTCCACTGGGACCAGACAAAAGCGCTACCACTAGTGGTTGTCCACTGGGCCCAAAACAAAAGTACTAAAACTAGTGGGTGTCCACTGGGACCAGACAAAAGCGCTACCACTATGGTTGTCCACTGGGCCCAAACAAAAAGTACTACCACTAGTGGTTGTCCACTGGGCCCAAACAAAAGTACACCACTAGTGGGTGTCCACTGGGCCCAAACAAAAAAGTACTACCACTAGTGGGTGTCCACTGGGCCCAGACAAAAGCACTACCACTAGTGGTTGTCCACTGGACCAAGACAAAAAGCGCTACCACTAGTGGGTGTCCACTGGGACCAGACAAAAAGCGCTACCACTAGTGGGTGTCCACTGGGACCAGACAAAAAGCGCTACCACTAGTGGGTGTCCACTGGGCCCAAACAAAAAGTACTACCACTAGTGGGTGTCCAGTGGGCCGAAACAAAAAACACTACCACTAGTGGGTGTCCACTGGGACCAGACAAAAAGCGCTACCACTAGTGGTTGTCCACTGGGCCCAAACAAAAACTACCACTAGTGGTTGTCCACTGGCCCAAACAAAAAGTACTACTAGTGGGTGTCCACTGACTCAAACAAAAAGTACCCACTAATGGTTGTCCACTGGGCCCAAACAAAAAGTACTACCACTAGTGGGTGTCCACTGGGCCCAAACAAAAAGCACTACCACTAGTGGGTGTCCACTGGCCCAAACAAAAGCACTACCACTTGTGGGTGTCCACTGGGCCCAAACAAAAAGCACTACCACTAGTGGGTGTCCACTGGCCCAAACAAAAAACACTACCACTAGTGGGTGTCCACTGGGCCCAAACAAAAAACACTACCACTAGTGGGTGTCCACTGGGCCCAAACCACTACTACTAGTGGGTGTCCACTGGGCCCAAACAAAAAGCACTACCACTAGTGGGTGTCCACTGGGCCCAAACTAAAAAAGCGCTACCACTAGTGGGTGTCCACTGAGCCTAAACAAAAAGCACTACCACTAGTGGGTGTCCACTTGGATTCAATTATCCAGATGTACCAATGATCCGGACAAATTACTAGGAACAAAGGTGTTCAAACTATCAAAGCATGGCTTTCCATTACTTACTCACTTACTGCCCTTTACGCCGGGTGATAAGTAATGCAAAATACATAATTTCATAGATCAAATACATAACGAAGTAAAATCACTCACTTGACTTTTTGTTTCATTTCATCAGCCAAAACGTTACAATGTTGTTTAGAAGCCGTCAATTCTGTTTCTATGCTGTGCAGCTGTGAGTTCTTGCCACTCAGCTCATCTTGCAAATCTTTGACCTTGCAATGAAGAAGAATATCCTGTCATCATATCATTTCGTATTGTATCAGAGGCTATATCGGTCATTTGTCCTTTAAATGCCCCATACAACTTAAAACAGTCATGGAGTTTTAAAAATGATTTAATATACAGTAATCAATAAAAAATAAAAAACAATGCTCATTCATTCATCATACAAATATTTCAAATTATAGAGCTCCATATGACAGTCATTTTCAAAAGAATTCATACATTTTTAATGTTTCGTTGTAGACTGTAAATTATTCCCTGTTTTGACTATTCTTATAATGAAATAATTATGTTTAACAGGCGGATCACTTTGACTACTCTTTTTGCAAATCTGTAGCCTCAAGAAAGAACCTGAAAACTTACTTACAATGATGGTGAGAAAAGTGCACTCATATAGTATCTTTGGTTTTTTCATTAATAAAAAGAAATTATGTTCCCATGAAGGCATGGTTAGCTTCTAAAAACATTCTTGGCACAAAGTGTCAGTTTCATGGCGAAGACAAATGATAAAAGATTGATTTTTAGGATAACGAGGGTTACTTGTTTTATACAGGAGGAGGAGGAGGAAAGAAGAAAAAGAAAAGAAAAAGTAGAAAAAGAAAAAGAAGAAGAAGTAGAAGAAGAAGAAGAAGAAGAAGAAGAAGAAGAAGAAGAAGAAGAAGAAGAAGAAGAAGAAGAAGAAGAAGAAGAAGAAGAAGAAGAAGAAGAAGAAGAAGAAGAAGAAGAAGAAGAAGAAAAAGAAGAAAAAGAAGAAGAAGAAGAAGAAAAAGAAGAAGAAGAAGAAGAAGAAGAAGAAGAAGAAGAAGAAGAAGAAGAAGAAGAAGAAGAAGAAGAAGAAGAAGAAGAAGAAGAAGAAGAAGAAGAAGAAGAAGAAGAAGAAGAAGAAGAAGAAGAAGAAGAAGAAGAAGAAGAAGAAGAAGAAGAAGAAGAAGAAGAAGAAAGAAGAAGAAGAAAAAAAGAAAAAGAAGAAAAAGATTTGTTTGAAATGTTTGTTTGTTTCATGGAAATTTACCCTGTCCTCCATATGCCGTCATCTAAAGGTGATTTAAAAGGGAAAGCAGCGAGATAAAAGATATGTGAAGGAGGAGACGAAAGAAGTAGGAGCTACCAGAAGCACCCCGCCAAAAAAGAAGACTAAGTAGAACAAAAACAACAATGTTAATAACAAAACAACAATTGGAAAAAGAACACCAAACCAACAGCAACAACAACAAACAACAATAATGTTGATGAGTGAGAGAAAAACGATGGGGGAGAGGAGATGTTCATTGAGGCTTTCTTCCTCTGAGCGTTTTTTTGTGCTCTTTTTTTTAGATACGGTTTTGTGTATATTAGTTTGGTTTTTTTTCTCTTTGTCGGTTTCTTTATGGATGTTCTGATTCTGTTCTAATTAGATAATTGGAAAACAGAAATAGCAATGACTTCTTACCTGTTTCATCAATTCATTTGAGCTAGATTCTTTGCCAGACAATTCTCCCTGCAGCATCTGTTCCCTTTTCTGCGATTCGACCAAATTGTCCTCTGTGTCTGCTAATTGCCGAACCAATCTGTCTATTTGAACCCGTAGTTCCTTTTCACCAGATGATGAATCCGATCGTAGTCTGTCTATTTCTTTTCTCAAAGCTTCCACCTCAGCATTATATTCTGCTGTGTTTGCTTTTTCACTGCATCTAATTCCTTTTCATAGAAAGCCTGCGCTTTTTCAAGTTTTGTCGTGAATTCTTCCTGCATCTGAGATTTTTCACTTTGCATTTTCTCAATGCTTTCAGTCAAATTTGCAATTTGCTTTTGGTAAGCTTCCTCCTTTTCAGCATATTTATTCAACCATGAGTCGTCTTGGCCTCTCTGAAAATCCCTCAGGTCCTGCATTTCAGACTGATGTTTGCTTTGGATCTCTGCCAGAGCAGTGTTGTGCTCCGCTTCCAACCTTTCTCGCCATTGGTTATACTTCTTTGCCTGCTCTTCAAAGTCTTTCTTTGCTTCAAGCATTTCATGTGACATGTCAAACAATCGACTGGCATAATGTTCCTTTTCTTTATTGAGCTTCTCCTGGACGTCTGCTTTGTATTGGGCAAATTTGTCTTCTGTTGCAGCAAACTGAGCCTGCTGTAATGATAAACGATCTTGCAGAGTTTCAATCTGTGATCTTTGGTCAGTTTCTTCATCAATTCGTTCTTTGTATAACGCAACTTTCTGTCTGGTTTCAGTGAGAATTTGCTGGATTTCTTCTTCATGTTGATCCCTGAGGGCTTGGAGCACCGATTCATTTTCATCGTTCTTTGTGTTTAAAGCATAAATAACCTGCAATGTGAAGACAAACACGAAGTTATTTTATGTGAAATATTGTTTACTTATATTGTTTGTTATTTTCAAAGCAATATGATCTAGTATATTCCAGGACCTGAATAGAAAGAAAAATGTTTTCACTCATTCATTCTGACGCATATGGGTAATGGATACAATTGTCAATTTGTTAAAGACAAAGCTATAGAAACCTTTTTTGCTTTAGTTTGATTTAAAACATGGATTAAAAAGAAAGCAAACAAACGCAATCAGCTTATAATGTTAGTCCATACATGTCAAAGTTAATCAAACTACCCAAGAGTACAAAACCAATAAAACCCAAGATCTGGGTTTGCTTTTAAAGAAATATCTTGGTGATATTTTTTCCATAGCTAAGCTAAAGCTACATTGTCTGCAACAGGATTTTAGATCTAGAAACACCATACACATTAATGCCAACTGACCATGCTACCTGGAGTACTTATTTCTACTCATTCACACACGCCAAATTGCATTACTATATATTTAAACAAACCTGGTTTCCTTTTTAATATTTTTAAACTGTCAACCAAAGAAAGAAAACCCTTTCTTATTGACTGTATGCTTTTAAATGAGTAAAGTAATAAGCAAAATTCTGTAAGGCCATAATGGCCCATAGAGCTGGAGCATATCCCAGTTTCTATAGCATGAAGTAGAACAGATGATAATAATCACCTCCTTGACAAGACGCTAGTCTGATGCAGATTTTTATCAATCAAGTGCTTAGAACACAACGTCAGACCTAGATTTACTAGGATTTGAACATAGGAGCTCATTATCCAAAGTCCAGCAGCCTTACCACTCGCCACCAACACCACAGCCTTATAAATATGGCTTTAACTTTAAAATAAAAATCATTTTATAATCTAGTGACTGAATCTTTTGCTTTTCTTTTTTTGATTGTATGCATTAATCTTCTAAGTTTTATATCTTTCCTTAAAATTTCTCTTCATATCGTGTATAAAGTACATAAAATCCTGAACTTATCTGTTTTACTATTTACAGCTGTTACCTTTACAATCATTCTCTTTATTTGTACAAGTATATTTTTTTCTCTCTTAAACTCAAAATGTCCCAGGTTTGTTCTGTCTCTTTTGGTCCAGTTGTACTTTTTGCCATTTATCATTTTGATTTCACGTTATGCATGCAATTCCTCTCCACCACCTCTTTCCCTATTTTAACTCCCAGAGCTTGCTAGTTGAGAAAAGCTACAAAATCCATTCTTCCTCAGTGTTATCTCCTCTTTAGTAGATAGGGTTTTCTTTTATTACTCAAAATAACATTCATGTATCAAATACAGCGTGCATCAAATATCAAATGATGGCATAATGTGGTGGCATGATGTGGACTAGTATTTGGGTTGACAGACTTGGGATCATGAAGTCCTGAGTTTGACTCCTACCAAAGCTAGGTTGACATTGGCCTCCATGGGAAAGTATTTAACATGCGTTATCCCCCTCGAGCGAGGTCCAAGGGGTACTGTCACCAGCTTGGCAGCAAATAATTTGCAACAGACATGTCAACTTCCCGGGAGGTGATTAACAGATTGTTGAAGGGACTTATGTATCATTTGAGCATTTAGATTTAAACCCTCTTTCTACCCCAACTAGTCATTCAACCCAGTCGAACAAGGAAAAGCATAATCAGGGGCAGGATAAATAATAAAAATATTACCTTGAGCCTTTAGGCTTTTGGGAGATAAATAACCTTGAGAACTATAATAGGCTTAACACTCACGTTGCTACCCATTTCACACCAAATGTCTTTGCCATTGTCACCCATTTTGGCTGAAATCCTTTAGAAGTGACTCATATCAGGAAAACAATTCGCATTTCTAAACTACAATAGATATTCAAACGAAACTTTCAGGTCATACTAATGATATATTGTGCTACAAGAATAACTATTCAAAGTATGTAGATAAGGTCATGTGATTGTGGTGGCCATCTTGGATTTGTGGGTTGTATTGTAGTGTGAGGAAGACAGAGAAAAGGGAAGAATTGGACATTAATGTAAAAAAATACAATGATTCATGTTGCATGACAAACACAAAAAAATGCAATTATTAACCCAAGAAAAGCACCTGCCATTTATTTAGGGCCACCGTCATTGGCACAGAAAGCACGCTATATTTAGGGACAGACACCTAGGCTTTTTAAAGGAAATTTCTACTTTCCTTACATGGTTTATGACATAGTTTGACCTTTGAATTCATAGTTAAATAACGGCCAATGAGATTACAAATTTATTTAAGCTTGTGGTTTTCCCGTTAGCCTCATTATCATTCGTCAAAGTGACGCTTTCCCATTCAACACACTTAGCAAGCCTAAGTTGATTACACGGCTATCACTGCTATTGTTTAGTCCTTAGTTTAAGTTTCTCTTTGTAATAACATCTCAAAATGAATTCCTTATTCTTTCAACTTATAGAAAATGCAGGTTTTATAGGTCTTTTATCATCTGTAAACGGAAGTCATTTTTCAAACTAAGTTTAAATCCTAGCTTCACCCTTTGCACATACTCGTTTTTTCATGCAAATGGCTGGGGAAACCCTCACTGTAAGAAGGTCACTTCCGGTAACACCGCGAGCTCTACTTGGGTTAAGAAAAATACACAAAATGACACGAAAACAGTAATTAAGAATTTTTATTTTGATTTTGCTGAGCTGTCCTGTCTCAGTAAGTCTTCTATTCTTATGTTTTCTGTGATTGTGTGTCATATATGTCTCTAATTTTCAAATATTCCCAGTACTAGGCACGGCCATCAACAGTGCCACACCCTTTTTTGACTTGTGCTCTTTCTCAAGAACCTCATACACTTTGTTGTTACTGTCAGAGAACACCTCTATCATATTCGTTGCACCATGGATCACCATAATCTTCAACTTTAGCCTCGTCAGAATTAAATTCATAACGGTGATCATGTGTTAATTATCGAAATCCACGATTTCGAGGTTACAGCGTCAAATTGGCAAATTTGAACAAAAACATTCATGCAGTAGCAGCAGTCTATTGCGATGGACGGGAAACTATTCTACATAAGAATTTACTTAGTGTTATTTACTATTCAGCCTTTGAACTGGTTAAGTTAGGAAGTCGGCAATGCGAATGACAATCGGAAGTTTCGACTACAGTCGATCTCGCCAACGTAAGGGTGAATATAGGTGGCTATTAATATTGATTGAGATAAATGGAAAGATACCTTGGTAAGTTGAGCAATTTTCTTGGACATCTTGAGGTGCATGTCCTGTGTAACTTGGACATCATCTGCAGATGACTGGGGCAAAGTCCCATACTTTCCACTTTGGTAGTGGTTGTAAGACATTTTTGCACCTGTTGCCATCTTCAATTAATAATGCAATCTGATAAAGCAACACAAATCTGATCGGTAAACCACACAATTCTTTACATCCAATTTCTGAAGCTGAAAGTGGATGTCATCTTTTTCAATTGTTCACATATTTATCCACATCCATGAACAGACACAGGTTGAAATGTTATGATGGAGGCTAGTTATCAAAGTTAATATGTGCTGACTAACAAATTAACGTTCTGTTAACTGATAGATCTAGTGATATTTCCAAAACGATGAGCTATTCCTATACCGAGTTATGATCTAGATTTAGATAAAAATATCTTTTCAAAACAAATGTTCCACAAAGGTGAGAAATCTTTCCAATTACCCTAATAATATCAACACTCACAGCTTAGTTTTAGGTTTAGGCTTAAGTGTTAAGGGCTTTCGACTCACTTGTTTATCAAGACAATATAATTTGTAAATTTTAAATTGACTACGACTTGATACTATTTACTTCCTTTCCTAAACCTTATCTTTGTGTTGATTTTATCATCAAGCCATCACCGAAAAGCCCACCATAGGTGAAAAGTCAGTGGTCCGCCATTTTGTGTTGTCAATGCTTAAGCCATTGCTGGCGTATTAATTCACAATCTCGTTTAGCCTAGTAACACGATACATTGACTTGGCACACATGATTTATCGCTTTTGTTATTCAGAGGACCATTAGAAAAACTACTCCCAAGAGTAAATGTATGTATTCTTGTATGAATTAAGGCGATTATTGAATTTATTTCATACTATTCAGAGAACTACATTTTGAAATCCCAACGTACTTAAATAATATCGATCTTTTTCTACATTCTATTATCTATTGGTTAGATCTACTTGATTTTTAAAATGTATTCTTGGTTGCTTTTTTGCTTTTATTTTGTTTGTTTGTTGTTGTTGGGGAAAAAATCTGGGGGGGGGTTGGGGATTTAAATTTATTGTGTTTGGTGTTTTGTGTTATTGTTTCTTTTTGCCGCTGTTTTAAAAATGGGTTGTATTTGGGGAGTTTCAAAAAACGTTTAAAGACATGTATTTAGAGAAGCTTTTAATGTTTCTGTTTAGAATGATAACATCTTTAAACTTTATAATGTAAGTTTTATGTTGTATTTTGTGTGTATGTGTGTGTGTGTAATGATTAAGTGATTTTTCTTCTTTTTCCTTTTTTTTGTGTTTGTTGGTTATGACTCTACAGCTCTATATACATAATATTTTGCGAAATGTAAATGTACGGTAGGGGACATTGTTAAGTCTGAGATATGAACATTTTTCAGTTTTGTACTGAGTGTGGATTTGAGTGTTTTTGTCCGCCTACACTGTCTGCTTCTCCCCTCCTACACCCACTCGCTTACTGTTTATGTTGTTTTGTTCATTTTTGCCAATCAGTTTGGACTCCTCCACATCACCGCTTTCTTCCGCATGAAATTATTGTTAGCGAAGAATGTTGTTTTGTCTCCAAACACCCCTGCTTTCCTTCTCATCTGCTATGTTGATATGTACATTGTATAAACTGTTTATTGACTCGCCGCTCCTCTTCATGTTTTGGGCATTTTGTGAGACCATTTGTGTGTGTCTGTGAATTGTCCAGGGCTGTGTGTCGGGAAAGTGAACAAGAGGCTGTGTGACATTAGCACCCAGCGTGGAGCATGACACGAACCGAGAGGCTGTGTGATATTATTATTATTATTATCATTACTAGCATTATTATTATCATTATTATTATTATTATTATTATTATTATTATTATTATTATTATTATTATCATTACTATCATTATTATTATTATTCTTATTATTATCATCTTATTATTATTATTATTATTATTATTAGTATTATTAATATTATTATTATTAGTATTATTAGTATTATTATTATTATAATTATTATTATCATTATTATTATTATTATTATTATCATTACTATCATTATTATTACTATTATTAGTAGTATTATTATTATCATTATTATTATTATTATTATTATTATTATTATTATTATTATTATTATCGTTATTATTATCATTATCATTAGTAGTAGTAGTAGTAGTAGTAGTAGTAGTAGTAGTAGTAGTAGTAGTAGTAGTAGTAGTAGTAGTAGTAGTAGTAGTAGTAGTAGTAGTAGTAGTAGCAGTAAAAGTATTAGTAGTAGAAGTAGTAGTAGTAGTAGCAGCAGCTACAGCAGCAGCAGCAGCAGTAGTAGTAGTAGTAGTAGTAGTAGTAGTAGTAGTAGTAGTAGTAGTAGTAGTAGTAGTAGTAGTAGTAGTAGTAGTAGTAGTAGTAATCATCATTATTATTATTATTACTATCATTATTACTCTTATTATTATAATGATTACTATTATTATTATCATCATGATTATTATAAGCATTATTATTATCATTTTTACTATTATTATCATTATCATTATTAGTTGAGAGGGGGGGGGGTCCTTTGGCTTTAACACTTGTTTTAAAATGACTTGAAAGAAGTGAGTGACATAATGTGATCATTATCGATCCAGCATTCAATACATGATGATTGCAACCACTACTGGACACCATTGATGAAATTGCTCGATATGTGCAGAGCATTCGATAACTTTCATCCACAAAATAAAATCTTATGGCGTAGCACAAAAACGCGACAAAATGAACTGAAGCTGTCCTTAAAAAACAGAATCCAAACGGTAGTGCTTGGTGGTGAAGAATCAGAACCAGCTAGGATTAAATCTGGAGTGACTCAGCGAACAGTGCTTGAGCCGCTCTCTTTCTAGTTAACATAAATGATGTGCCCGATTGGCTCATGAAAACACCAAATTACGATTATCTGTTGATGACAACCTCCTGTACAGAAAGATCGAAAGCTCAGCCGATGCCAAAGACCCACAAGAAGATCTCAATATGCTTCAGGACTGGGAGAAGAAATGGAAGATGGAATTCCATCCCCAAAAGTGCCATGCTATACGTATATGTTTTCTTATAAATAGTTGTTACCACTGTACGGTTTATCTGGTTGTTTTTATAGTTTTTATTTAATTTCTCTTTGTTCTTACAAGATTATCAATCTTTCTTAAATCAATGGTCTTTGTACATTGATGTCAAACATAGCCGCTTACTGTTCAAACATTATTTTTGTATCATGTATTCCTGTGTGAGGACAAAAAAAATTCATTTCTGCGAGATCATAAAGTTGTGGATGATGATAACAATATTTATTTGTCTTTGTCACATCCTATCCTATCCAACATTTTCTTTGCTTTTGGTTTGAAGTCTGTCTAAATAAATTGTTTGTTCACAGTAATAAAGAATAACAGATATTCTCTTAAAATTTCAAAACTGCTCAACTTACCTAGGTGCAGTAACTAAAAAAACATAAATCTTTTTTTTGCTCCGAAATATCTACAAATTCATTCACAAAACAGAAAGCATTCAGCATATTCACGATTTCTCATTTCATTGTAACAGAAATTGGAAAATTGATTCCTTGCTTGCATTTCAGGTAATTTTAATATCAACATCAAAACAAGTAAAGACAACATTTTAACATTTAATGACCAGAAAATACTCATCCTTCATAGATTCTAACACAGAGAAGACAGTATTAAACATAGATAAATGTCATTATTATCTACATGATAATAATCTTGCTGATTTATAAATGAATTTTTTATATCAAAAGATAATAGCATTAACATTCAATTTTTTCTTTGATATCTTTGTAAACAGCACAAAGGCAAAAAACTTTCAAGATAAAAATTAAACGAAGACGTTGTGGGAAATTATTCAATGATTTGCAAATATGGAGGAGTACAGAAACATTGAGTCATTCAAACTCCAAGGTAAAAAAGCAACGGAAATAATATGACAACAATGTTTTGCTGTAAGCATAAATATGTCATCTCAAATATAACATAGACAAAACCTCAAGTCTCAGACGTAACATGGACATAATGTTAACAGTGTCAGTTTTAAGTGTAAAAGTTTCATTGCTTCTTTATTTTCTTCACATAATCAATAATAACATTACAATCAGAGAACACAAATTCAATTCAACATTTCATTAACTTAACCTTTCAGAAATTGTTCCCATTCCTATTTTTCCATTAATTTTACACACCACTTTCTCTTCAATGGAAACCCTTCATAAATCTCTTCTATTTGTTTTGAATCCCAAATACAGTTTGAGTGTGTTTAACATATAAGCAACCGTTGCATTTTCTCTGCCATACTCAAGACATCTCGCAATATCTAATCCGTCTCGTACCATTGAAACAAAGAAATTCAGAATCACATATTGTGTAACAAACAAGACGGAAAGAAAGAAAACTGGACCCATTATACGATTTGTCAACACAAGTTCTTCATAGTTTGGTTCACCCATCAGGAAGAGAAGGAGTGTGAGCAGACAGCGATCAAGGCTGATGTAGCTGTACATGAGATGTCCAAAGAGATACAAGCCAGAGGTGGCAAACGCCAAGACGTAGAGTAAAGTCATCAAGGTGTAGCCCACGATGTCATCACGGACAATTTCAAAGCTCTTGGTGCAAGTTGTTGTGAAAGGGTTGAACCTGAAAAGTAAGAAGACACACACAGTACTTTTTAGAGTTCATTCAATTCGCTTCAATTCAAACATCTTATTTCATCCCAGGGGGAATTTGATTTTCAGACGTGTAAAAATGAATAGAAGTATAAGTAGTTAAATCGTGTAAATGGACATAAGAATTAACATTTTCGTGCACACAACATATGTATTATTAAACAAGAAAGTAACAGGTAAGTATTGAATTTAAAAGTAATTATTTATCATATCACATATTCCAATACAGATAATAATTATGGTAAAAAAACATGTTCTAAGTGTGTTTTCTTTTGATAATTTGTTGAGTTGGGGTTTTTTTAATAGTTGATTTGTTCTTTTATTTTGAAATTCTTTCCAGCTATTGTATTATCAGATGATGAATTTTTAAAATTTGTCCAGCCTGAATATAAAATACATCTTGACGAGTGTTGCTACTCAAACTGAGATGTTGAGAGTGAAATGAGATTTTACCACTGGCCACAGGCAAGGGCTGTCTAGATGGTGACAATTTGCCTTTGTGAATGTTTATTGTTAAAACTGAGATAGGTGTATTGCTGGGCATGACACCCGCAGACCTGAGCATGACTTAATAACATCACAAAATGTTGTTGTGTGTGTCAAGCCTTTGTTGTGTGTGTGTGTGTGTGTGTGTGTGTATCAGCGTGTGTGTTTCACAATCTCTCATGAAGTCGGGAGGAATGCAGGGTACACGCAGACCAAAAGCTACCAACCTACGGGAATAGCAACGAACTCTGTTGAGCAGAAAAGCTTTAGTGTTCACAACAAAGGCAAGTGCCGCTAGCCGACAATTGGCGACTTAAGTCATCATAAACTGAATCTTTGACGAAAAAGACCAGACTATGTATCACAGCTCTAAGCAAACTGTGGGCGAGCTGTGTGATGAGACTATAGCTTTGGCCTGATCAGTCTATAGGAATAAAGAGGCGATATTTCAGCGGCTTGGAGACAGCGAAGCTCTGGCTGAACTCATGGATTTTTGGTTTGCACATACCCTAAGCTACGTGATAAATTTCATAGAGTATTTTTTTAAAAACCTATATTATGATTGTCTAAGAGAGATTACGCAAATTTTCATGTTATACATAACTTGAAATTGTATAACTGCAGACATGACTTGTAGTAGCAGTATTCGGGACAAGAAACAGTAATTTTACTTAGATATCCAAGTAAGATCTGGAACAACTCTGTCTCTATTTGTCCAAATGAAGTTCCTTCAAGACACATTCCTGTCCATGGAGTCAGAGCTTGTCCCAGTTCCAACAATGGAAAGGAGAACAGGTGGTGGGACATCGCCTCATCAACAGGACGCTAGTCTGTTGCAGGTTTTACTCCCAAGCTGATGCTGGTACCCATTTGCACCAAATCGGGCTGGGAGACGCAAATCCGGTTGGGTAATGCATGGTAAGCCTTATTACAGAGGAACATGACGTCATACCTAGCATTGCCAAGATTCAAACCCCAGACCTCATGGTTCCAAGTCCCATAGCCTAACTATGAGGTCACCAATGCCCCATCTTTCCAAATAATGATAGACGTAATCCCAAACAATGATACAGGAGACGTTTTTAAAGGAACAGAAAGTATCACGAAGTATACAGATGTAGTCTAGAAAGGTTCACATGAATAGATAGACACCAGGTAATCCTAATTGTTAAAATGTTATATCACGCACAGTATACAGATGTAGTCTAGAAAGGTTCACATGAATAGATAGACACCAGGTAATCCTAATTGTTAAAATGTTATCACCTGAATACGAAGATCAATCTGCAGATTGCAAAACTACTGAGAGTGCCTTCCAGAGTCAGCAAAATGTCGTTTTTGAGGAAAACATCTTGGAAGTTCAGGAAGTGATTATTGCCATACTTGGCAAAAACTCCCATTACTGACGTCAAGCTTGAAAATCGTAGATATGCCAATGTAGCCACCAGCAGTATGAAAACCAATATGAAAATCTGGTGATAAATGCAAAACATCTTCTTTCCTAAGAAATTGTTTTTAACTTTGCTACATGTTGCTTTTACATTTGATCAAAAGCTCACAAAAACGAAAACAAAAATAAAGTCTGATTCAGGAATTTGATTTCAACATATTCTCATATCTCAAGATTCAAAACAATGTTAACACATTTTGAGAAACCCATTACCATGTAAACAATAAAACATACGTTTAAATGGAATAACCCTCAGTGTGTTGTTGTCTTTTGTCTTGACATATTTAAATGGAATAACCCTCAGTGTGTTGTTGTCTTTTGTCTTGACATATTTAAATGGAATAACCCTTAGTGTGTTGTTGTCTTTTGTCTTGACATATTTAAATGGAATAACCCTCAGTGTGTTGTTGTCTTTTGTCTTGACACATTTAAATGGAATAACCCTTAGTGTGTTGTTGTCTTTTGTCTTGACACATTTAAATGGAATAACCCTCAGTGTGTTGTTGTCTTTTGTCTTGACATATTTAAATGGAATAACCCTCAGTGTGTTGTTGTCTTTTGTCTTGACATATTTAAATGGAATAACCCTCAGTGTGTTGTTGTCTTTTGTCTTGACATATTTGCAATAACCTCAGTGTTGTTTTCTTTGTCTTGACAATTTGCATTAAAATATGCACAATTTCAATTTGTGAAATACTTCAGAAAAAAACAAAAGAACACACTACAATTCATCGATTGGAATATCAAGATAAATTGCTTGTAATACGTAAAGTTACGTCAAGGCCATTACGGTCCACAGAACCGGAACTAATCCCGGTTTCAACAGCATGAAGTGGAACAGGTGACAATAATCACGTCCTGGTCAGGACACTAGTCTGATGCAGGTTTTTACTCCCAAGCTAGTACTTGTACCCATTTGCACCTGGGTAGAGTGGGGAAAATACGTGGTAAGTGTCTTTCCCAAAGAACACAACGTCGGACCTAGCTTTGTTAGGATTCGAACTCGGGACCTCATAATCCTCAGTACGGCAGCCTAACCGCTCAGCCACAGACATCACACTAATTGCTTGTAATATGATGTGTTATTTTCTTCTTACATTGTGGTTTTTTAAATGAACAAAAAAAATTTCCGATCTTTATGTATGCCTTTCACAGAGTTGAGAGTTAAAGTTTTGAATACGTTGGTTCTTTCTTTCTCTCTTTATCAGCTCTCATTCTACCTTCCGGTGTATGGGTTTACATGCCCGAAATGAATACGTTGGTTCCGATCTCATTCTACCTTCCGGTGTATGGGTTTACATGCCCGAATGAATACGTTGGTTCTTTCTTTCTCTCTTTATCAGCTCTCATTCTACCTTCCGGTGTATGGGTTTACATGCCCGAAATGAATACGTTGGTTCTTTCTTTCTCTCTTTATCAGCTCTCATTCTACCTTCCGGTGTATGGGTTTACATGCCCGAAATGAATACGTTGGTTCTTTCTTTCTCTCTTTATCAGATCTCATTCTATCTTCCGGTGTATGGGTTTACATGCCCGACATGAATACGTTGGTTCTTTTTTCTCTCTTTATCAGCTCCCATTCTATCTTCCGGTGTATGGGTTTACATGCCCGAAATGAATACGTTGGTATTTTTTTTTTTTTTTAAATAGTAAAATGTTCTCACATCAAGCCAATTCCAGAAAGAGGCCATGAAATTACGGAGGCCCTGCCGCCTTGCAGTGTTCAAAATTATGAATGTATAGAAAGCCGTACAGATTGCCACAATGGTCTGTGAAAGAAAAATAGGCATTCAAATTTGTTTGGAGAAAAAGAAGATAATCTATTTCTTTTCTTCCTTATAATAACTGACCAAAACAATAAGTATTATTTTATTCTTGCGTCGACATGAAATGAATATATAAATTTAAATTTAAATAAATAAACAAATAAGTAAATAAATAAATAATTAGCCACGGTTCTATAAAGAAGCAAAATATTATCGCACATGCTCATATAGAAGTATGAGAGAATTAAACATACAACCTGATTTCAACATTCAAACCTTACCTCCATAGACTGTACAAACGATTTTGTGTCTTTCTCATAGTGAAATAAGCGGGACGTTGAGATCTTTTTGAAGGGGTAATGCCCCCATAATTATCAAATTCAAAACCAAGAACAATATTGGTGAAAAGATTGGCATCAGCGTTGTAGATGGTAAATTCAATGAAAATACATCTGCGGGTAACAAGCATACATGGGGCATTACAAGAAAATGTCATGAAATCATTTCCAAATCGTGATTTGTTTTTGTCTTGTTTTTTTTTTTTATTTCAAATAATTAATATTGATTTTAACAGCAAGCATCTATCAGCTTCTATATACTCAAAGGCCTTCCTTTTGACCATGGTATTTTGTAAATGTCAATGTGCTTTTTGCCATACTCGGCATTATTGCAGTCTAGAACATGTTTATATTGTGCTATCTCACAACTGTCCAGTGGTCATAAATCAGCATCAAAGAAAGGAACCCTTCAACATTTTAGCAAAAATCAGGCACAGCCTGCATCCTTTTGGTACATTCGTATAAACTCTCAGCAACAGGGACAATGTCTGCATGTTATTTTCAAGCTCAAGAATGATAAAAATTTTAAAAGACGGCAATACATACTTATATGTCAGTCGAGCATTATGGTCTTCCCACAGCGATTCAATTTGCACAACTATTTTTCTTTAAAAGAAACCCTTACATTTACCTGGTAAATTGATCGAGCCAGCTTGAATAGGAGAGTTTTTGAATACTTTTAATAGCGGCAGCTCTGTCAACAATATGTATGATAGTAGTGTAACCGCCTCCTGGATACGTAGAGTGGTGACCTTGATAAGTGAGGAAATGACCTTTTCATCTTATTTGCTTCATGGTTTTCAAAACTTAGATAACAAACGTTTTGAGGTAGACGGTTTTTGTATCCACAACTGTTAATGTTACGTAATTGGTAAATAATTAAATAAGTAAGAAATGTTTGGTTGTATTATTTCTTTAATAAGATATACCGTGAACTTATGGAAATATTTGTTTTAAATTTAAATTGAGCCCTCTATAGAAGTATGTGACATGGATAAGAAAACATGATGATGATGACGATGATGATGGTGGTGGTGATGATGGTGGTGGTGGTGGTGGTGGTGATGATGATGATGATGATGATGATGATGATGATGGTGGTGGTGGTGGTGATGATGGTGATCGTGATATCAATGATGCTCATGATGATGATGCTCATGATGATGGTGGTGGTGGTGATGATGATGATGAAGATATAAATGATGATAATGATGAGGATGATGATGATGATGATGAACATCATCATTATCATCATCATCATCATAACATCATCATCATCATCATCATCCTCATCGGCATCATGGTGATGATGATAATGATGATGGTAATGGCAATGATTACGGTGATGATGATGGTGATGATGAGGAGGATGATGATGATGATGATGATGATGATGATGATGATAATGATGATGAGGATGAGGAAGAGGAAGATGATTATGATGATGATGATGATGATGATGAGGAGGAGGAGGATTATTATATGATGATGATGATGATTATGGTTATAATGATGATGATAATAGTAATGATAATGAGAAGAACTTTATTTTGCATTTGAGGGAGACGTTTGACATTGCATGTAAGTCCTTGAATAGAATAGAATGACAATTGTTTATTCTATTTTGCAAAGATTTAATAATGTGAACTTCGGTAGTGAAAGAATAAATAAAGATTGTTCGAATCAAGTACCCCTTAATCTGACCTCTTTCTCTTCTAAATAAATTGTGTGAAGGCCTACGTACATATTATTATCAATGTCTCTACCTGCAATGGAAGCTGTTAGAAGTTCATCGCTTGTCTTGTAAGTATACCGTGATTCTGGATCAGCAGTTCTTGAAGTACTTGGAGATTTCCATGAATTGTTAAAATGTTGTGTCTCCCCATATTCATGAGTATAGGAGTGAGAACACATAAACTGCCTGTACACAGTCAACAAATCGGGAGGGATTCCTTTACCACAAGAGCCTGAAATAGAGTTTTGATTTGATTTGATTTGATTTGATTTGATTTGATTTGATTTGATTCGATTTATTTATCCACATCCACAACTATGGTGATCTGGGGGTTTTGGTAGGATTTTTAATTTTGCCCGGACTACCCTGTAAACAGCGCCAAGGGATCTTTGACATGCACAGAGCGTTGTGATCTGCACACATGACCTCCTTTTTATCGTCCGCCCCCAATGGGACTAGGTGTCGATCCATCTACCTGGATCAGGGGGTAGAGTGTACTCGAAAAAAAAATTGAGATAATTTTTCAACCGTTCGCGGGGCTTGAACCCACGACCTTGCATTGAGAGGCCGACAGCTTGCCTCTTTATTACTGAGTCCCCCACCACCCCCCCCTTACCCCCTGAAACAAAGCATGATGAAAATGAAAACCAGGTATAATTCACTATCAGAAATATATAGATCTCAAAATATCAAAACAAGTAAGACCTAAAGCCCATATCGGTAAAATGTCTCAAACTATTTTCAGTTATCTCAAAAAGGTCACCTGTATAAGATAAGCAGACAGAGACTACAGACACATTAAATAAACTGACTCTATTTGACACAATTGGATGAAGAAATCAAATAGACAATGACACGTTATCAGCTTGCATACATGTTGTCATGGAAGAAATAAGCATTAAATGGACATGCATGTAAGAAAATATGCTCACAGGGCATGAATGTATCTGCATTAACAAATACCAACTGTCATGTACGACCAGACAAACAAATTATTGTCACAAATGTCAGACTTACTGGTGTCACTTTTGACCCGAACCTGTCTAATGCGAACACTGCCAACGGCAAAGTAATTATCAGACAGCAGAAGTTTCTCTTTTTTCCTTTCAAGAAAAGGCACCAGGTCATCAATCATATATTTCCAGATTTCTTCTACTGTTTTCACCTGAAATGTTTAGCACAACATTATAAAGTCAACCGTCCTTCCTTTATTAGTTCCCACTCTACCTTCCGGTGTACGGGTTCATGAAAACCATTGTTTTCAAAAGGTGAAAATTAAAGTGTGTGTAAGACACTGTTGTATACATTTAAAAGATAAATTCTGTTTGTTAAAAAAGATAAAGTCATTTAAAAAAGATAAATTCATGCTTTGGGTTAAAAAAGATAAAGTCATACTTTATTTTAAAAGATAAATTCATGCTTTGGGTTAAAAAAGATAAAGTCATACTTTATTCTAAAAGATAAATTCATACTTTGCGTTAAAAGATAAATTCATAGTTTGCGTTAAAAGATAAATTCATAGTTTGTGTTAAAAGATAAATTTACACCTTGTGCTAAAAGATAAATTTATGCTTTGTGTTAAAAGATAAATCCATACTATGTGTTAAAAGATAAATTCATACTTTGTGTTAAAAGATAAATTCATACCTTTTTGTTAAAAGATGAATTCATACTTTACGTTAAAAGATAAATTCATACTTTATTTTTAAAAATAAATTCATATTTTGCGTTAAAAGATAAAGTCATACTTTATTTTAAAAGATGAATTCATACTTTATGTCAAACGATAAATTCACACTTTATGTCAAAAGATAAATTCATACTTTATGTCAAACGATAAATTCATACTCTATGTCAAACGATAAATTCCTACTTTATGTCAAACGATAAATTCATACTTATGTCAAAAGATAAATTCATACTTTATGTCAAAAGATAAATTCATACTGTATGTTGAATGATACATTCACACTCTATGTCAAAAGATAAATTCATACTTTATGTTGAATGCTACATTCATACTCTATGTCAAACGATAAATTCATACTTTATGTTAACATGTAAAATGATACTTGCATACTCTATGTTAAAAGATAAAGTCATACTTTATGTTAAATGATACATGCATACTCTATGTTAAAAGATAAATTCACACTTTATGTTAAATGATACATGCATACTCTATGTTAAAAGATAAAGTCATACTTTATTTTAAAAGACAAATTCATGCTTTGGGTTAAAAAAGATAAATTCATACTTCATGTCAAAATATAAGTTCATACTTTATGTTAAAAGATAAACTCATAATTTATATTAAAAGATAAACTCATAATGTATGTTGAATGACACAATCAGCTCAATGTTTGCGTCCAATAAAATGGACTGCTTGGATCCAAATTTTATCTAAAAACTTAAAAGATTATGTTAAGTGAATTTGAAAAGAAGAAAAAAAAAACTTTCATAGCAATGAAGCATCAAATAAATAATTCCAATCTATGGGATGATGAAATCAAAGAGCCGTGTTAATGATAACTCTTCTTTATCTTCATTCATTAATATAACAAGACATCTTACTTACCTCGCTATTAAGGCTATACGCCGCATCCTCCTTAAAATTGAACAAAAGCAATTAGAAAAACAAAATCAGAAACATCTTATTAAACTAAACTTAATATTCTTTTCTTACTAATTTGCTCTAATATTCATACTCGATATCACCCGTAACCAATACAGTGGCTTCTGAGTTAAGCACAGTCAAAGTTCAAGAGCTTTATAATCAAGAGAAATCATAATCCAACATCATTTAAGGGCATGTTTGTTTTATAAAAGTTTCAAATGTTTGTTTTATAAAAGTTCCAAATGTTTGTTTTATAAAAGTTCCAAATGTTTGTTTTATAAAATTCCAAATGTTTGTTTTATAAAAGTTCCAAATGTTTGTTTTATAAAAAGTTCCAAATGTTTGTTTTATAAAAGTTCCAAATGTTTGCTTTATAAAAGTTCCAAATGTTTGTTTTATAAAAGTTCCAAATGTTTGTTTTATAAAAAAGTTCCAAATGTTTGTTTTTTAAAAGTTCCAAATGTTTGTTTTATAAAAGTTCCAAATGTTTGTTTTATAAAAGTTCCAAATGTTTGTTTTATAAAAGTTCCAAATGTTTGTTTTATAAAAGTTCCAAATGTTTGTTTTATAAAAGTTTCAAATGTTTGTTTTATAAAAGTTCCAAATGTTTGTTTTATAAAAGTTCCTAATGTTTGTTTTATAAAAATTCCAAATGTCAGATACTCCTTGTTTTATGTTCGTTTGTCTGTTGAAATTTACCCTGTCCACCATACACAATGATCTCAGGGTAAATAAAGAGGAAACGGCAGGATGAAAAATAATTGAATGAATGAAAGAAAAGGCCAACCATTCACTGTAATATAGGCACCTCTTTTGGCCAAGCAGATCTGAATACAACCATCCACTGTAATATAGGCACTTCTTTTGGCCAAGTAGATGTGAATACAACCATTCACTGTAATATAGGCACTTTGTTTTTACCAAGTAGATGTGAATATAACCATTCACTGTAATATAGGCACTTTGTTTTTACCAAGTAGATGTGAATACAACCATTCACTGTAATATAGGCACTTTGTTTTTACCAAGTAGATGTGAATATAACCATCCACTGTAATATAGGCACTTCTTTTGGCCAAGTAGATGTGAATATAACCTTCACTGTAATATAGGCACTTTAGATGTGAATACAACCATCCACTGTAATATAGGCACTTCTTTGGCCAAGTAGATGTGAATATAACCATTCACTGTAATATAGGCACTTCTTTTGGCCAAGTAGATGTGAATATAACCCTTCACTGTAATATAGGCACTTCTTTGGCCAAGTAGATGTGAATATAACCATTCACTGTAATATAGGCACTTTGTTTTTACTAAGTAGATGTGAATATAACCATTCACTGTAACATAGGCACTTCTTTTGGCCAAGTAGATGTGAATACAACCATTCACTGTAATATAGGCACTTTTTGGCCAAGTAGATGTGAATACAACCATTCACTGTAATATAGGCACTTTGTTTTTACTAAGTAGATGTGAATATAACCATTCACTGTAATATAGGCACTTTGTTTTTACTAAGTAGATGTGAATATAACCATTCACTGTAATATAGGCACTTCTTTTGGCCAAGTAGATGTGAATACAACCATTCACTGTAATATAGGCACTTCTTTTGGCCAAGTAGATGTGAATATAACCATTCACTGTAATATAGGCACTTCTTTTGGCCAAGTAGATGTGAATATAACCATTCACTGTAATATAGGCAAGTAAATGTGAATATAACCATTCACTGTAATATAGGCACAAAGTAGATGTGAATACAACCATTCACTGTAATATAGGCACTTTGTTTTTACCAAGTAGATGTGAATATAACCATTCACTGTAATATAGGCACTTTGTTTTTACCAAGTAGATGTGAATACAACCATTCACTGTAATATAGGCACTTTGTTTTTACCAAGTAGATGTGAATATAACCATTCACTGTAATATAGGCACTTCTTTTGGCCAAGCAGATGTGAATACAACCATTCACTGTAATATAGGCACTTCTTTTGGCCAAGTAGATGTGAATATAACCATTCACTGTAATATAGGCACTTCTTTTGGCCAAGTAGATGTGAATATAACCATTCACTGTAATATAGGCACTTTGTTTTTACCAAGTAGATGTGAATACAACCATTCACTGTAATATAGGCACTTTGTTTTTACCAAGTAGATGTGAATATAACCATTCACTGTAATATAGGCACTTCTTTTGGCCAAGCAGATGTGAATACAACCATTCACTGTAATATAAGCACTTCTTTTGGCCAAGTACATGTGAATATAACCATTCACTGTAATATAGGCACTTCTTTTGGCCAAGTAGATGTGAATATAACCATTCACTGTAATATAGGCACTTTGTTTTTACCAAGTAGATGTGAATACAACCATTCACTGTAATATAGATGTGAATATAAACCATCCACTGTAATATAGGCACTTCTTTTGGCCAAGCAGATCTGAATACAACCATCCACTGTAATATAGGCAATAGATCTGAATACAACCATTCACTGTAATATAGGCACTTCTTTTGGCAAAGTAGATGTGAATACAACCATTCACTGTAATATAGGCACTTCTTTTAGATGTGAATACAACCATTCACTGTAATATAGGCACTTTGTTTTTACCAAGTAGATGTGAATATAACCATTCACTGTAATATAGGCACTTCTTTTGGCTAAAGTAGATGTGAATATAACCATTCACTGTAATATAGGCACTTCTTTTGGCCAAGTAGATGTGAATATAACCATTCACTGTAATATAGGCACTTCTTTTGGCCAAGTAGATGTGAATACAACCATTCACTGTAATATAGGCACTTCTTTTGGCCAAGTAGATGTGAATACAACTATTCACTGTAATATAGACTTCTTTTGGCCAAGTACATGTGAATATAACCATTCACTGTAATATAGGCACTTCTTTTGGCCAAGTACATGTGAATACAACCATTCACTGTAATATAGGCACTTCTTTTGGCCAAGTAGATGTGAATACAACCATTCACTGTAATATAGGCACTTCGTTTTTACCAAGTAGATGTGAATATAACCACTCACTATAAAATACGTACCTCGTTTGGCCAAATAGATGCGAATACAACTCTGTCCAAGGCTTTAGTTTGCAGGAAACATTTTGAAACGTCAAAGTGCCAGAATATCATCAGAAGAAGGGCAATCAAAAATAAAGTGTACAGGAATAAATCTCTCAGCATCTGTAAGAAAGAAGAAATGTAAAAGTAGACCACCGTTTAACTAGAATCCACAGTATGAAAATGTAAACACTAACAACTAACAATTATTACATATACTTGACTAATTCTTGTGAGAGAGATATTTAAAATATGATACTTTGATCAAAGTAAAGGCAAAACACACAACGTTCACAAAATTTTCCAGCAAAATTCAGAGAAGCATAGCAAATAATATGTCTGGTCTCAGAAATAAAATCCTAATATTCATTATGCTAATAGAAAAATTAATCTCTATTATCAAATAAAAATCAAATAAATTTCATTTCCAAAATCTTCATACTACTAGGTAACTTTATAAACATTATCGAACAATTGTCTTGAGATTTGATGCATAGATTAAAGCAATAATCTTTTTAGCTTTAGATATCAATATTATGCATCTCTCCCAAAACAGCACTCCCCTCATGGGCTAAAGACGTCCCTACCTACCTCCCTAGCCTCCACCTCTATTTTGAGCCGCTTCCAAACGTCTCTCATTGTTTGTCTGCTGGGTGAGGCTGGTATATGTTTGTGTCGCGGCCATTGCTTATTTGGGACACCCTTTGTATGTTCTTCCGATCTTTGATCAGCTGGAAGCCTTCACCTGCAAGTATTAAATTAAGCCAACCAGCTAAATCTTACTATCGACAGAATGTTTTTTACAATACAATACTGGTCATAACGAGCTGGAAAGAAAGTAAACAAATAATCGATTTAACACACAAAGGAGATATTTAGGGAACCAATGGACAAAGTTCTAATTGGCTCAGAGAAAGAAATGGCAAGACTGAAAACTATCTCACAAAAATATGTGAAATGTTTCATTTATCCATTTCAATGTAGTGGATTCCTAAAAATCTGAAGAATATATTGTTTCAACACCTAACATTGTCCAATGTGCGTGTGCATGTGTATGTGCATGTATTTGCTGTGGGTGTGAGTAAATTTGTGTGCTTAAAAGAATGGGAAACACATTGGGCAAAGAAGTTGCAAATGGCGTAATTGCGAAACTGGAAGTTCTCAGAACACTTTGTCTCAGAAAATGTAAAACACTTTGTCTCAGAAAATGTAAAACACTTTTGTCTTAGAAAATGTAAAACACTTTGTCTCAGAAAATGTAAAACACTTTTCATTTTTGATCTGAGACATTATGTTATTATGTAAGAAATAACGGGGTCCCGGATTGAATGTTAACGTTTGAAAGAACATGACAATCCCACCTGCTTTCATTTAACGCAACTTGAAACTGTCGCAATTAATATGATGATATGAAAATTGAGAAACGCATAGCCGTATTATAATGTGTTATATTCTGCATATCAAGAAATATGAAAACACAAATGAGGTAGTATCAAATATGAAAACACAACTGAGATAATATGAAATATGAAAACACAAATTATAAAATGTCAAATATGAAAACATAAATCAGACAACATCAAATGTGAAAACAGAGGAATGAGAATAAATGCAAAGAAAACCAAAACAGTACTAGTAACTAGGGAAGCTAAAACACAAAATCTTAAATTGGACAGGAGGATTTAGAACAATTTCAAACCTACAATTACCTAGGAGTAATGATTAACTCAGGAGAAAACTAAAGAAGAAATGAACCAGACAATCCAAAAGGCAATGAAAATATATAACCATATAGGAAAGGCATTTATAGGTAAACAAGAATTGTCAACAAAAACCAAAATGTCAGTGTACAACGCAGTTTGTTGTCGTACTCCTCTATGGCAGCGAAACCTGGACCTTAGACAGTACACAGCACAGTAGAATACAAGCAACGGAAATAAAATATCTAAGAAGAGTCGTAGGAAAAACTAAAAGAGACAAAATCAGAAACACAACAATACGAAATAAAACCAAAGCAGATGGCATAAAAACTAAGATAGAAATAAATCAATTGAGATGGTTTGGGCATGTTAGCAGAATAGATGACAACAGAATAGCTAAATCAATATACAGTGCTAAAATTCAAGGTAAAAGGCCAAAAGCAGACCTCAGAGAAAGTGGGAAGAAGATATAAAAGAGGCATTAAAGCATAAAAATTTAACTTTTTTGGAAGGAAACAGAAAATGCCAGGGCAGGGCATCCTGGAGAAAGATCATCTAAGGCACCTGGACCCATACACCGAAAGGTAGAATGGGAGCTGATGAAGAAAGAAAGAAAGAAAACATAAATCAGATAGTATCAAATGTGAAAACACAAATGAGACAATATCAAATATGAAATAAAAACTAAGATAATATCAAATATGAAAACACAAATGAGATAATATCAAATATGAAGACACGAATGAAATAATATCAAATATGAAATAAAAAATAAGATAATATCAAATATGAAAACACAAATGAGATAATATCAAATATGAAAACACAAATGAGATAATATCAAATATGAAATAAAAAGTAAGATAATATCAAATATGACAATATTAAATATGAAGACACGAATGAAATAATATCAAATTTGAAGACGCAATTGAAATAATATTAAATATGAAATAAAAAATAAGATAATATCAAATGTGAAAACACAAATGAGATAATATCAAATGTGAAGACACAAATGAGATAATATCAAATATGAAATAAAAAATAAGATAATATCAAATATGAAAATAAAAATGAGATAATACCATAAGATAAGACTTATTGTACAAATGAGATTGTATCAAATATGAAAACACAAATGAAATAATATCAAATATGAAAATAAAACCCCTTGAGATAATATCAATATTTCCTTTCTTTTAAATGAGATAATTTCACACAGATAAGATAAGAAAATCTTATTTCACACAGATTATCCACCAGAAAATTCATTTCACAAGAATATGTGTACACCAGAAAATATGCTGAAATTCTCGTGGACCACGTACATCAGAAAATCGTGTTTCAAAGCTTACGGCTCCACAGGGACCCCTTTGCCGTAGTATCAATATCTCTTTCTTTTAAAGACTTCTTGGTCATTTCACACAGACTACGGGTACACCAGAAAATCTGGTCATTTCACACAGACTACGGGTACACCAGAAAATCTGGTAATTTCACACAGACTACGGGTACACCAGAAAATATGATCATTTCACACAGAATACGGGTACACCAGAAAATCTGGTAATTTGACACAGACTACGGGGACACCAGAGAATATGATCATTTCACACAGACTACGGGTAAACCAGAAAATCTGGCCATTTCACACAGACTACGGGTACACCAGAAAATATGATCATTTGACACGGGCACTAGGAATACGGGTACACCAGAAAATATGGTCATTTCACACAGACCAGACTACGGCTACACCAGAAAATCTGGTAATATCACACAGACTACGGGGACACCAGAGAATTTGGTCATTTCACACAGACTCCGGGTACACCAGAAAATCTGGTAATTTCACACAGACTACGGGTACACCAGAAAATCAGGTAATTTGACACAGACTACGGGGACACCAGAGAATTTGGTCATTTCACACAGACTAGGGGTACATCAGAGAGTGTTTCCAAATATTAAATCCAACTTTATCCCTATGAAAAGGCAATTATTCATTACACTGGTATAACAAAATGCCAACTTACGGACATTAGTAAGCGGAGCCTGTTCTCTCATGGAATGACTCTGTTTGAAGACCAAGACCAGCAGAAGGACCATGACCACCACTTTGAACGGCTGCACGATGAAAACGTTGAGAAAGAAGCCGGCGAGGAAAGCAAAGAGCCACTCCACACTCTTGTTGTAGCCCAATTCCTAGGCCATAGAGCATGATGAAATAGGCAGTGAAGACATTGAAGATAGAGATGAAAGCCCAGTAGACGAAAATAAACCACCATGGTAGTGTAAACCTGAAAGTAAACAATTCACAAAATTTAAAAAATGACAAGTTCACTCCAAGATCTAAGACCTTGAGGTCCTTATCTTCAAAATTCTTAATGTCACATAGGCAAAACTAAAACGTTTGTATTTTTTTAATAAAACGGTGCCAATGATATGCAAAACTAAAACATTTGTATTTTTTTAATAGAACGGTCCCAAATATGCAAAAAATAAAACATTTGTATTTTTTACATAGAACGGTGCCAATGATAAGCAAAACTAAAACATTTGTATTTTTTACATAGAACGGTGCCAATGATAAGCAAAACTAAAACATTTGTATTTTTTACATAGGAACGGTGCCAATCCTATAACGGTGCCAATCGTGCCAATCCTATAACGGTGCCAATCATATTCATAAACATCCGTTCTTGTAACCAAATCTAGATTCAAAGAGAGCAAAATCTCTTTCTAAACAGATGGGTATTCGAGTACAGTCTCTTTTCTTCCGCATTTCGAATTCATTGTAGAGTGAAAGTTGACAAAAATCATCTGAAGGACTGGGGACTCGGTAGTCCGGAGGCATGGTGTTGGCCTCTCAACCAAAAGGTTGTGGGTTCAAAGCCCCGCAGGTTGAAAATTATCTCTAGTTTTTTCATGTAAAACTTACCTCCCCCCCCTGATCCAGGTAGGTGGATCAACATTTAGTCCCATCGCAGATAGACGATGAAAAGGGGGTCCCAGGTACAGATCACAACACTGTGTGAACATTAAAGATCCCTTGGCTGTTTACAGGGCATTCCAGGCACCACTGAAAATCCTGCCAAAACCCACTGAGATGACTGTAGTTGTTAATGTGGGTAAAATCAAATCAACATCTGGAGGACTATTTCATCACGAAGGTCCCCATACATGAAGTAAGAGTCCCTGATAAATGGATTGTATAGAAGAGAGAGTAAATATCATGGAAACATAAAGAATACTCACTTTGTCGGTTTTTTAATCATTTCTTGAGCCTTTTCTTTTTCCTCACTTTCTTTCTTTAATATTTCAAATAATTCGTTCTCATCTGAAAATGCATGTTCATTAAAATCATTGATGAATCAACAATATATACATAACAACATTTGTTTACGGAATCCAGGGCCATGCATTTTCATTAAAGAAGGAGGAAAGGAAGAGGGGGGGGGTGTAGCTATCTTCTGAAGTGATTTTTTTTTGCTTTTGAGTATAGGTTTTTCCTTTTAGTATATATATGAGGAACTATCAAAATATAGTCATCCTATATCATTGAAAAGTTTGTAGAGCCCTTGGTTGCCTTGAAAATGGCTGCCATCTTGGCTTTCGCCACAATTGTCAAGCTCGATCTCCTCACTTAGATATAGATATATCACTCAAAACCTGTGCAGATCGGGGTTTTTTTTAATTCAATATCGTCAGGAAACTTAAATGTGTCCGATAGTTATTTTGTTATGATTTTTTTTTAAATAGCAGATGTGTCTATGTATATATGCAAAAATGACATTTAAATTTTGTTATTTAAAAGACTGGTAGCCCTTCTTGTAGCAGCCCGTTTACTCTTTAAACAGTGTCGAGCATTGTTACTAATGGCAAGAAGATTGTAAATCTAGGTTTAGATGTGCACTGTTGTAAAAAACTGACATCACAGTGACCAGTAGTTTTGTTCTATGCGCATGTTTCCAAACACACAGACCGCCAACGCTTGCCCTTCCCCTCTTACGTACTCAGCGCCCAGCGAGCGAGTTGCTGACAGCCAGGTATATACCATATTGCCATACTTGGCTATTTACTGTCACATTGTAAGGGTTTTTAGTCAGTGACGTCAAACATTTGACAATTTATACCTACCCTCACCGACAAAACATTGTGTAACAAAAATTGTATACGTCATATGGACATTTCTCTGCCATGTAGATAGATAATCGTTCTACTCGAATATACACAGAACAGAAAGCAAATGTTCCTTTGATCACTCAGTGGTATTGATTTGAGTTCAAATGCAACAGTGCAAAATCAGAATGAGAGAAACGGTCCAAAAAGAACTATAATGTAATGACATGTTTGAAATGGATTTGAACATCATTATGTCACAGATTGGGAGCTCACAGATAACAATAGAGGGAGCTTGACAGAAATAAAAGCTATGCAAATGTGAAAGCATAACATAGCATGCCAATATCTCTTCATAAACAACGTCTCCTTTCAAAGGGGAAAAGCAATGTCTCATTTTGTAAGAGTAAAAGGAATTTTATAAAAGCTTTCTTACAAAGGGAAAAAAAAAACAATTTCTGTCCTTACAAATCTCATTGAAATAAAACATTGTTTTGTTTGTCTTGGGTTTGTTTTTTCGTTTTGCTTTGATTTTATGAAAGTAGACAAGAATCTACTTACTTTTTGTCAATTTTTTGACATTTTTACCAAGGAAACGAGCAAAACTGTCTTGCCTTTGGGAGTTTCCGTCTGTTCCATCTCAGTTGTACTATCAGTTAGATTCGAATTGACTTCCTAATGTGTGGGGTGTAGAAAAAAGAAGGGGGGTGAAGAATTAGAGAATGAAAGTGAAAAACAACAACAGGTTTGTTATTATTCTTTGCACTTTTGAAATAAAAAACGATCACATGATTTGTAAAAACATGAACAGTTCAATACGACTATTGAGGTAAGGAAAACATAATGACAATGTGTGTTGTGTGGGGTTACAGATCATTCAGTGGTTGGTGGTCGTGTCATACATTATCCAAGTTGTGAGGGTGAGTTGAGCTTTACTATGTGCCACAAAGATATTAGATGAATTCGATACTCAATTACATTATTGTGAGCTGTGACTGTCACAAGACTGAAGGCAGGTAATTGGTTACCTCACAAAAACTCATTTAACAAATCAAAAATTTTAAGACCGATTATAGGGAACATCTAAATAGCGCTAGGCTACGTCAAGTTTGAAAATGGTTTATTTCTGCAACCTGATGTCTAAAGAAAATATTTGTTCTCGGTCTTAGATCATAGCCATGTTAATTGGGATCATAGGCATGTTAATTAGGATCATAGCCGGGTTAATTGGGATCATTTCCATGGTCATTGAGATCATAGCCATATTAGTTGGTATAATAGCCATGTCAATTGGGACCATAGCCATGTTAATTGGGATCATAGCCATGTTAATTGGGATCATAGCCATGTTCATTGGGATCATAGCCATGTTAATTGGGATCATAGCCATGTTAATTGGGATCATAGCCATGTTAATTGGGATCATAGACATGTTCATTGGGATCATAGCCATGTTAATTGGCGATCATAGCCATGTTCATTGGGATCAAAGGCATGTTAATTAGGATCATAGCCATATTAATTGTGACCATAGCTGTCAATTGGGATCATAGCCATATTAATTGAGACCATAGCCATGTTAATTGGGATCATAGCCATGTAAATTCGGGATCATAGGCATGTTAATTAGGATCATAGGCATGTTAATTGGGATCATAGCCACGTTAATTGGGATCATAGCCATATCAATTAGGATCATAGCCATATTAATTGGGATCATAGCCATGTTAATTGGGATCATAGCAATGTTAATTGGGATCATAGCCATGTTCATTGGGATCATAGCCATGTTAATTGGGATCATAGCCATGTTAATTGGGATCATAGCCATGTTAATTGGGATCATAGCCATGTCATGAAATAGCCATGCCAATTAGGATCATAGCCATGTTAATGGGATCATAGCCATGTCAATTAGGATCATAGCCATGTCAATTTGGATCATAGCCATGTTAATTGGGATCATAGCCATGTTAATTAGGGATCATAGCCATGTTAATGGGATCATAGCCATGTTAATTGGGATCATAGGCATGCATAGCCGGGTTAATTGGGATCATAGCCATGTTAATTGGGATCATAGCCATGTTAATTAGGATCATAGCCATTTTAATATCATAGCCGTGTCAATTGGGGATCATAGCCATGTTAATTGGGATCAAATGGATCCTAGCCAGCCATAGCCATGTCAATTTGGATCATAGCCATGTTAATTGGGATCATAGCCGTGTCAATTGGGATCATAGCCATGTTAATTGGGATCATAGCCGTGTTAATTGGGATCATAGCCATGTTAATTGGGATCATAGCCATGTTAATTGGGATCATAGCAATGTCAGTGCGGATCATAGCCATACAATGGGATCATAGCTATGTCAATTGGGATCATAGCCATGTTAATTGGGATCATAGTCATGTTAATTGGGATCATAGCCATGTTAATTGGGATCATAGCTATGTTAATTGGGATCATAGCCATGTTAATTGCAATCATAGACATTAATTGGGATCATAGCGATGTTAATTGGGATCAGCCATGTCAATTGGGATCATAGCCATGTCAGTGGGATCATAGCCATATTAATTGGGATCATAGCCATGTTAATTGGGATCATAGCCATGTTAATTGGGATCATAGCCATATTAATTGGGATCATAGCCATGTTAATTGGGATCATAGCCATGTTAATTGGGATCATAGCCATGTCAGTGCGGATCATAGCCATATTAATTGGGATCATAGCCATGTTAATTGGGATCATAGCCATGTCAGTGCGGATCATAGCCATATTAATTGGGATCATAGCTGTGTTAATTGGGATCATAGCCCTGTTAATTGGGATCGTAGCTATGTCTATTGGGATCATTGCCATGTTTATTCGGATCATAGCCATGTTAATTCGGATCATAGCCATGTTAATTGGGATCATACCTATGGGAATTGGGATCATAGCCATGTTAATTGGGATCATAGCCATGTTAATTGGGATCATAGCCATGTTAATTGTGATCATAGCCATGTTAATTCGGATCATAGCCATGTTAATTCGGATCATAGCCATGTTAATTCGGATCATAGCCATGTTAATTGGGATCATAGCCATGTTAATTCGGGATCATAGCCATGTTAATTCGGATCATAGCCATGTTAATTGGGATCATAGACCATAGCTATGTCAATTGGGATCATAGCTATGTTAATTGGGATCATAGCCGTGTGAATTGGGATCGTAGCTTGGATGTCAGGGATCATAGCTATGTCAATTGGGATCATATATGTTAATTGGGATCATAGCTATGTTAATTGAGATAATAGCTATGTCAATTGGGATCATAGCTATGTCAATTGGGATCATAGCTATGTCAATTGGGATCATAACTATGTCAATTGGGATCATAGCTATGGCAATTAGGGATCATAGCTATGTCAATTGGGATCATAGTCATGTTAATTGGAACCATAGCTATGTCAATTGGGATCATAGCTATGTCAATTTGAATCATAGCTATGTCAATTGGGATCATAGCCATGTTAATTGGGATCATAGCTATGTCAATAGGATCATAGCTATGTCTATTGGGATCATAGCTATGTCAATTTGGATCATAGCTATGTCAATTGAGATCATAGCCATGTTAATTGGGATCATAGCCATGTTAATTGGGATCATAGCCATGTTAATTGGGATCATAGCCATGTTAATTGGGATCATAGCCATGTCAGTGCGGATAATAGCCATATTAATTGGGATCATAGCCATGTTAATTGGGATCATAGCCATATTAATTGGGATCATAGCCATGTTAATTTGGATCATAGCCATGTTAATTGGGATCATAGCCATGTTAATTGGGATCATAGCCGTGTTAATGGGATCATAGCCGTGTTAATTGGGATCGTAACTATATCAATTGGAAGCATTGCCATGTTAATTTGGATCATAGACATGTTAATTGGGATCATAGCCATGTTAATTGGGATCATAGTTATATCAATGCGGATCATAGCCATGTTAATTGGGATCATTGGCATGTTAATTGGGATCATGGCCATGTCAATGCGATCATAGCCATGTTAATTGGGATCATAGCCATGTTAATTGGGATCATAGCCGTGTTAATTGGGATCATAGCCATGTTAATTGGGATCGTAGCCATGTCAATTGGGATCATAGCCATGTCAGTGCGGATCATAGCCATATTAATTGGGATCATAGCCATGTTAATTGGGATCATA
This sequence comes from Doris montereyensis, assembly GCA_037039925.1. Lineage (NCBI taxonomy): Eukaryota > Metazoa > Mollusca > Gastropoda > Nudibranchia > Dorididae > Doris > Doris montereyensis. Next base: position 195,867 of record JAXRKP010000172.1, on the reverse strand, counting down.
GCCATGTTAATTGGGATCATAGCCATGTTAATTGCGATCATAGCCATGTTAATTGGGATCATAGCCATGTTAATTGAGATCATTGCTGTGTTAATTGGGATCATAGCCGTGTTAATTGGGATCATAGCCATGTTAATTGGGATCATAGCCATGTTAATTGCGATCATAGCCATGTTAATTGGGATCATAGCCATGTTAATTGGGATCGTAGCTATATCAATTGGAAGCATTGCCATGTTAATTTGGATCATAGCCATGTTAATTGCGATCATAGCCATGTTAATTGGGATCATAGCCATGTTAATTGGGATCATAGCCGTGTTAATTGCGATCATAGCCTTGTTAATTGGGATCATAACCATGTTAATTGGGGATCATAGCCATGTTAATTGGGATCATTGCCATGTTAATTGGGATCATAGCCATGTTAATTAGGATCATAGCCATGTTAATTCGGGATTATAGCCATATGAAATGGGATCATAGCCATGTTAATAGGGATCATAGCCATTTTAATTAGGATCATAGCCATGTTAATAGGGATCATAGCCATTTTAATAGGGATCATAGCCATGTTAATTGGGATCACAGCTATGTTAATTGGGATCATAGCCATGTTAATTGGGATCATAGCTATGTCAATGTGGAAATAAACACAACATTTAGCAAAATACTAATCACCTCTGTTGTAATTGGTCCCTTGCCTAAATTTGTTCTTTTTTCTCGTTGACGAATCCTGTATGTGGCAAGAGAAAAGAGAAAAATTATTCAACAGGTCACAGTTCTTCTTCTTGACCATGCAATCAAGAGGCACCATTTAACATTGCTAAATGAACTTGAATCAACCAATATTAAGGTACATCACAAAAAGACCGGTGATCGCTGGCCTTGTGCCGAAGTGCGACGGTAATTTTGCGAGTTAAGAATGGCATTTACGGACTTTCACCCCAATCTCTCTGAGACTATGCTGTTGACTTGGGGTTTCTGTTAACAAACACTAGAGTCATAACCCTCAACATGTGTACTTTTCAAGGAAAATATTGATTTACGAACTGAAATAAAAAGACTCAAATACTTTAAACCTGCTAATGATAATGACAAACACAGACCTGCTAATGATAATGTCAAGCACAGACCTGCTAATGATAATGACAAGCACAGACCTGCTAATGATAATGATGAGCACAGACCTGCTAATGATAATGACAATCACAGACCTGCTAATGATAATGTCAAGCACAATGATAATGACAAGCACAGATCTGCAAATGATAATGTCAAGCACAATGATAATGATAAGCACAGACCTGCTAATGATAATGTCAAGCACAATGATAATGTCAAGCACAATGATAATGTCAAGCACAGACCTGCAGCAATGATAATGGCAGGACCAATGATAATGACAACCATAAACCTGCTAATGATAATGTCAAGCACAATGATAATGACAAGCACAGACCTGCTAATGAAAATGTCAAGCACAGACTTGCTAATGATAATGGCAAGCACAATGATACTGAGAAGCACAGACCTGCTAATGATAATGTCAAGCACAATGATAATGACAAACACAGACTTGCTAATGATGATGTCAAGCAGAATGATAATGACAAGCACAGATCTGCTAATGTCAATGTCGAGCACAATGATAATGACAAGCACAATGATAATGTCAAGCACAATGATAATGTCAAGCATAATAATGACAAGCACAGACCTGTTAATGATAATGACAAGCACAGACCTGCTAATGATAATGATGAGCACAGACCTGCTAATGATAATGACAATCACTGACCTGCTAATGATAATGTCAAGCACAATGATAATGACAAGTACAGATCTGCAAATGATAATGTCAAGCACAATGATAATGATAAGCACAGACCTGCTAATGATAATGTCAAGCACAGAACTGCTAATGATAATGTTAAGCACAGAACTGCTAATGATAATGTCAAACACAATGATAATGACAAGCACAGATCTGCAAATGATAATGTCAAGCACAGACCTGCTAATGATAATGTGAAGCACAATGATAATGACAAGTACAGATCTGCAAATGATAATGTCAAGCACAGACCTGCTAATGATAATGTCAAGCACAATGATACTGACATGCACTGACTTGCTAATGATAATGTCAAGCACAATGATAATGACAAACACATACCTGCTAATAATAATGTCAAGCACAATGATAATGACAAGCACAGACCTGCTAATGATAATGTCAAGCACAATGATAATGACAACCACAATTATAATGTCAGGCACAATGATAATGTCAGCACAATGATAATGTCAGGCACAATGATAATGTCAAGCACAGACCTGCTAATGATAATGTCAAGCATAGACTTGCTAATGAATGATAGTGTCAAACACAATGATAATGTCACACAGACCTGCTAATGATAATGTCACATAGACCTGCTAATGATAATATCAAGCACAATGATAATGACAAGCACAGACCCAATGATAATGTCAAGCACAATGATAATGACAAGCACAAACCCACTAATGATAATGTCAAGCACAATGATAATGTCAAGCACAGACCTACTAATGATAATGTCAAGCTACAGATCTGCTAAATGATAATGTCAAGCACAGACTTGCTAATGATAATGTCAAGCACAGACCTGCTAATGATAATGTCAAGCACAGACCTACTAATGATAATGTCAAGCACAGACCTGCTAATGATAATGTCAAGCACAGACCTGCTAATGATAATGTCAAGCACAGACTTGCTAATGATAGTGTCAAACACAATGATAATGTCAAGCACAGACCTGTTAATGATAAGTCAAGCACAGACCTGCTAATGATAATATCAAGCACAATGATAATGACAAGCACAGACCTGCTACTGATAATGTCAAGCACAATGATAATGTCAAGCGCAGACCTACTAATGATAATGTCAAGCACAGATCTGCTAATGATAATGTCAAGCACAGACCTGCTAATGATAATGTCAAGCACAGATCTGCTAATGATAATGTCAAGCACAGACCTGCTAATGATAATGTCAAGCACAGATCTGCTAATGATAATGTCAAGCACAGATCTGCTAATGATAATGTCAAGCACAGACCTGCTAATGATAATGTCAAGCACAGACCTGCTAATGATAATGTCAAGCACAGACCTGCTAATGATAATGTCAAGCACAGACCTGCTAATGATAATGTCACACAGACCTGCTAATGATAATGTCAAGCACAGACCTGGTAATGATAATGTCAAGCACAGACCTGCTAATGATAATGTCAAGCACAGACCTGCTAATGATAATGTCAAGCACAGACCTGCTTATGATAATGTCAAGCACAGACCTGGTAATGATAATGCCAAGCACAGACCTAATGATGAAAACCAAACTGAATCCTAGGAGTGAAGAGAAGGTGCAGGTGATAACCGCAACAAGGATACTTTAGATGTGAAAGTTGTAGCCAAAAAGGTGCATAAATTGCCTGGAGTCGTCGACGTCAATGATCTCAAAAAACATGAGGTTTAGAACCATCAGTGCATGCAAGATTGTAAACCCAGCTGTCAGCCTTCGAGTCTGTAAAAAAATTGAATAACAACTTTGTTGGAGGGTTTTTCACATAAGGAAAATGAAATGGTAACTTTTTTTCCATCTTTAAGCCCAGATTGTGTTTCCTCACATCAAGGAAAATGAAACGGTAATTTTTTTCCTCTTTAAGCCCAGATTGTATTTCCTCACATCAAGGAAAATGAAATTGTAACTTTTTTCCTCTTTAAGCCCAGATTGTATTGCCTCACATCAAGGAAAATGAAATGATAACTGTTTTCCCTCTTTTAGGAGAAGGGGGAGGGGGGGAAATGATAACTGCACCATCCGGACTGTCGAGCTTAGGACCAAAAACTGATTTTCTGTTCTTGCATATTCGGGTAGAACGATATTTATCTACAAGTTCATGGCAGAAAAATGTTCATATGACGTATAATTTGTTTTTTACAAACTATTTTGTAGGCGAAGGTAGGGAAGAACAGTCAAGATTTTGACATAAATTACCCTAATTCTGACTTAGAGGATGGCAGTAAAAACCTGTGTATTGGCAGTTAATCGCCAAATGTGGCAACACCACTTTTGTTTGGCTTTTGCTGAAACCGCTCGTCGATTTGTCCCATTGCTGTATGACGTAAGAGGCGTTGCGCGTCAGTGTGTATGTAAACACGCTCACAAGCATAGAATAGAGGAAAAACAAACAAAACTAGTCATTTTGACGTTTGTTTCACAACAATGCACATCTTAACCTAGATTTGTAATCCTATTTACATTAGTAACAATGCCAAAGACTGCCGAAAGAGTACGGGGGCTGTTACAACAAGGGAAACCCGTCTGAAGCGTCTGTTTTGTGTTATTTTCTTTTGGTTTTTTTAATTGCATTTTTCTCGAAATGTAGTTTTTTGACACTAAAATTCTATCTCCTCCGTCATTTTCCGAACCATTTGTATTATATTTGGCACACAGGTTCCTCTTGTCAATGTTAATAGAATGACGTCCTGGCTTTTGATATCTTGTGAACTTATTGAGCATTTTTTTTTTTGTAATAAAAATGTTGTTTTTGTATATTCACGATGATATTTTATGATATTACTTTCAAAAATTAATTTAAAAAACTATCCAAAATATTGTTTTAAAAACGACGTCCCTTTTTAGATATTGAATGGAAAAGAACATCTGTACAGGTTTGAGTGATTTTATTCATAACTAAGGGAGGCGATAGATTTTGAAAATTGAGTCAAAATCCAAGATGGCGGTCGTGTCTATGACAACCAAGGACGCTACAAATTTTTCAACCGTATAGGATGACTGTATTTTGACAGTTACTCATGTACATACTAAAAACAAAAACCCAAACTCATAAACAAAAAAAATCCCTTCAGGTGCCGCCGCCCCCCCCCCCCCCCCCCCCTTCTTAAGCCCAGATATTATTTCTCACATCATAAAGGCACAACACGTCTTTTTTGACGGCTTCAAATCATTTTTACCAAGCAGCATTGCATTTATAAGCAATCCATCACAAATGACTTGTACCCAAACAGCAGAATGATTGACAATTGTGCCAAAATGCATAACTGTAAAGAGAAGCAATAATGCAAAGCAATCTTTACTCGTGTGAATCGATTGTAAGACGTCTTGTAGACCATTCCAAACCAAAGGTGCTCATTGCGGATGTCGTTTCTCCCTTTTGTGAGTAATTTTCATCACCCAGTTCCGTGACTTGTGTGTTTCCTTTACACAAAAGGAATAAGTTGTTATAGACGGTTTTTGACAATACAGTAACACACAAACTGGGATTATCAAAATAGAAACGATTTGTTCATCAGTTAGGATTTGATTCAAAGTAGTTACTGCCATGAACGTTACATTATGCGATAAGATAGATAAGACAAGAGAAGATAAGATAAGATAAGATAAGATAAGATAATATAAGATAAGATAAGATAAGATAAGATAAGATAAGATACAACTTTATTGTCTAAAAAAGTGGCACATTGTTTTGGTGTTACAATATTTTTTATACAACACATTTTTAATATACATCAATTATTCTTCACACACAAACAGTTCGCGCACATTTAAGCAGTACGTGATGAAAATGAGTATAATATAACATACAAACAAATTAACATTTTTCTAATACATGTCATTGCAATGAACAATATTTTTAAAAAGCGGTGAAGATAATAATGCCTCTGATGGTAGTCATAATAATTTTACAGATGATGGTAAGAATGATTTTTCATATCTTTCTTTTATGACGCAAAAAATAAAGGGTCTTTTAGAGCGTTTGGACATTATGATTTGATGTGTTAATGGGTGATTTTGGTCTGTAACAAGAGCTTCAATTTTCCTGGAACAGTAATAGACATAGATTTCATCAAAGTATGTCCAATTAAAGAAGTAGATTGGAAAATTAGTTGAGGTGTTCACCTCTTTGGCGACGATTAAAAGATGACGTCATACAATAGGGCCATTTTAGGACTCTGTTCCCTTTTAATGTTGGTATTTCACTCATTTAGTATTCAAATTTGTAATAATAATCCGGGCAGTGGACAGGTACGCACCTGTACGGGGAGTAAACAATCACGCCCTCCACGAGCCTTCTGCTGCCTTGCAGACCAGTCTTGGTTGACCAAAGGCTAAGGGAATTAACCCTGACAGAAAATAAAACCTGCTGCCTTGCAGGCTGGTTTTGGGTGATCGAAGGCTAAGGGAGTTAATGCTGACAGAAAATAACAAGGCCTGGTAGGGGCTTCAAGGTGGCAGCCCCACCATCTACGTAGGGTATAGTTTGCTAATCCCTGCTTATCTAAAACCAAACTCATTCAGAGAAATAAATACAATATACCCGGCTTGACCTTTCAAAGACGACAATGGAAACAAACAGACACTGTGATTTTTGGGACATGGAATGTTAGGACAATAAATGGAAAAGAGCTAGAATTAGTTGAAGAAATGGAAAATTTCACAGTAGACATCTTTGCCATTACAGAAATAAATTAAAAAGGACAAGAAATAGAAAATGTAGGACCGAATCATATTTTAATCTTCTCAGGAGTAGATGTCAAAGATATAGCTAGAGCAGGAGTAGGTCTCCTAGTGCATAAAATGTATGAAAAGCTACTAGAAAGTTGGAAATTTATAAGCCCACGGCTATTAGAGGTAAATATTAAACCAAAAGGAAGAGAAATTAAATTATTAATAGCTTATGGACCAAACGAAGTCACCACCAAAGAAGAAAAATACATCTTCGGAAACGATTTACAAATAACTGCAGACAATCTGAAACACAAACAGGAACTAATGGTTTTAGTAGATTTAAACGCTAGAGTAGGCAACGTTGTAGAAACATCAGGAGAAGTAATAGGTAAAGAAGGAGAGACAACAACTTCTCCAAATGGAGAGAGACTAATAGATTTTTGCCTCATAGAGATATCCACAAATGTTTCAAGATTAAATGAAGACAGGTGTGAAACGTCAATGATAGACTACATAATAGTTAGCAGCTCCCTTTTTTTTCCAGTACATTGGATGCAAGAGTAAACAGAGGAGCAGAAATATTTAGCGATCATCACCTAGTGATTGCCAAAATGAGATTACTGACTGAAGAAAACAAACAGAAAAGAAAAGAGAAGAAAGCTACTAAACTTAAAATAGAAGAACTAAATAAACCAATATTAAAACAGATATACCAATCTAGGGTAAAAGAATTTAACAGTGAAAGACATATATATCTGAATGATAGCACAATAGAAGAAAAGTGGCAAATGTAGAAAGAAACACTCCTCAGTTGTACTGGAGAGGTCTGTGGTAGGAAACAAATTAAAGGAGATAGGAAAAGAACAGCATGGTGGAATGAGAATGTCAAGACTAAGATCAAAGAAAAGAAGGATGCCTGGAAGGAATACTTGCAAACAAAGAGACCAGAGAATAGGATAGATTACGTGGGTAAAAGAACTATCACCAAAGAGAAAGTTAGGAAAGCAAAACAGGAACAATGGGAAGAGTTTGGACAAAGATTTCAAGAAAGCTATCAAGAAAATCAAAAGCTGTTCTGTGGGGGGTGGGGGGTGAAGGGCATGAGAAAGACCAAAGCATGCCCAATACGACAAATTAAGAATGCCAAAGAGAAATAATGAAAGAAGACAGCGAAATCATGGAAGCATTGAGAAAGCATTTTGAACAATTACATAATCCTCCAGAACATATGAAACAAGGATAAAGATCAATTAGTAAGAGTAACAAGTAATCCAGAGGGGACCTTTGAAGATGTAGATGTATCACTGGAAGAATTCCAATCAGCTATAAGAAAAGTGAAATTAGGAATGGCCCCAGAAGCAAATCAAGTTTATCCAGAAATTATTAAAAACCGAGGGAGAGAGGCAGACAAACACTACATGCAATATGCCAACAAGCATGGAAGTCCAAACAGGTGCCAGACGACTGGAAAAAGGGAACGGTAGTACCAACACATAAGAAAGGATCAACTATGGAATGCTCAAACTATACAGGGATATGATTACTTAGCGTACTAGGAAAAATGTATGCCACGATACTGGAAATGAGACTAAGCAAAAGAGTAGAGGATGACATTGAAGAATATCAGAATGTATTTAGACCAGAAAGAAGTGTACAAGACCACATATTTACAAATTAGACAAATAATAGAAACATTTCTTGAGAAAAACATTGACCTGCACCTGTGTTTTATTGACTTAGAAAAGGCATTTGACACTGTGAGGAGGATGAACTATGGTATTCCTTAAAAGAACACAATGTAAAGCAAAATTTAATAGAAGCTATTAAAAGTTTTT
>JAXRKP010000172.1:160000-182500 GCA_037039925.1 Doris montereyensis | reverse complement strand
CGTTTCACTGTGCCGTTTCACTGTGTTGTTTCATTGTGTTGTTTCACTGTGTTGTTTTACTGTGCTGTTTCACTGTGTTGTTTGATTGTGTTGTTTCACTGTGTCGTTTTACTGTGTTGTTTGATTGAGTTGTTTCACTGTGTTGTTTCACTGTGTTGTTTCACTGTGTTGTTTTACTGTGTTGTTTCACTGTGTTGTTTCACTGTGTTGTTTCACTGTGTCGTTTCACTGTGTCGTTTCACTGTGTCGTTTCACTGTGTCGTTTCACTGTGTCGTTTCACTGTGTCGTTTCACTGGCAATGGCCACCACTCTACAGGCGACCGAGATGACCACGGGGAACATGTGAGAAAACGTGGCAAGAACACGGACAGTGTGAGAAAACGTGGCAAGAACACGGACAGTGTGAGAAAACGTGGCAAGAACACGGACGGTGTGAGAAACCGTGGCAAGAACACGGACAGTGTGAGAAAACGTGGCAAGAACACGGACGGTGTGAGAAAACGTGGCAAGAACACGGACAGTGTGAGAAAAACACGTGAGAAAAACGTGAGAACACGGACGGTGTGAGAAACCGTGACAAGAACACGGACGGTGTGAGAAAACGTGGCAAGAACACGGACGGTGAGAGGAACCGTGACAAGAACACGGATGGGCCTATCGAATGTGTCATGAAAGTAGAAGTATAATTATTACTGTTCCTCTTTCGTTGAGATAAATCAAGCAACAAACAGTGATTTGACTCCATGCCATGTTCTATACGGACATTTGCATTGTTTTGACACCTGCATACCCTGTATAAAGCTCTGCTGCTGTCATTCAAATGATGAACTTCACTTGTGTACCAGCTACCACGTAAGTACATGTAGACGTTTGATGTTGTGGACGCACTGATGGATGAGCCAGTCGTCACACAGACCAGGTAGACATAGAAATGGGAATCCTTGTTGTCCATAAGGACCGTGGCTCCTCGCTGACAAAAAAATAAATCAATGCGATGTAAGTCCGTTAAATGCTGACAAAAAAATCAATGTGATGTAGGTCTTTTAAATACTGACCCAAAAAAAAATCAATGTGATGTAGGTCTTTTTTAAATACTGACCCAAAAAATCAATGTGATGTAGGTCTTTTAAATACTGACCAAAAAATCAATGTGATGTAGGTCTTTTAAATACTGACAAAAAAATAAATCAATGTGATGTAGGTCTTTAAATACTGACCAAAAAATAAATCAATGTGATGTAGGTCTTAAATACTGACAAAAAAATCAATGTGATGTAGGTCTTAAATACTGACAAAAAAATCAATGTGATGTAGGTCTTTTAAATACTGACCCCCAAAAAAGCAACGTAATGTAAGTCTGTTATATACTGACAAAAAAGCAATGTAATGTAAGTTTATTAAATCAGCACAATCTGTTCCCACTTCAAAACAAAGTCAATTTTTTTAAATGTATTCTTGTAAAAGTATATGGTAATATATAAGACTAGTAAGACTATATTTCATAAGATAAAATAAATGTTGTCTAATTTATTGCAATCTGTTAAGCATTTTATTTGTTCCTATGTAAAAATCGTGAATCTTGACATTTTGTCTCTAAAATGATTCCAGCACCCACATACTAAAGAGTCAATTATCTAAAACCATTACAATGCTGTAACTACACAAGGCCACTAAGCTTAATACTACCAGCAGTCTTATAGTCAGTCCAAAAGTCAGATGTTCTCATGTACGTTGCAATGCCTATTATGTTATTACATTGGTATCATAAATAGCTTAGATAGCACCAGATAGAGAGAAAAAACAACCAAAAAAACGAAAATCAGAAATAAATGCAAACAAATGTTGCATACCTTTATCTCGTCTTCTCTGTCTTTCCTGCGGCCCCACAGAAGCAACGCTAGGAATATCATCCATAACGCGATCACAGCAGAAACAGCAAGTGGATTTTGAAACACATTTACAAAGAGGTGAATATCCCACGGGTCAATGAACCTTGGCACGACCAGCAGACTGGCGGAGAAAGACGCAGCAATGACACATCGACAATGTAGTTTGGCAATGCTTGAAAATGGGCTTAGCTGGGGGGGAAAGGATTATGTTGCTTTGAGTAAAAAATAACATTTCTGTTTTTAAGAATCTTCTTAAACCGAACGAGGGATTTTTTCTCAAATTCCATTGTATTCAATTGCATAAAGCTGTTAATAAAATCTTAACACTGTCTGAACGAAACGTTGACCATGTACATTTATTGTGTTGAAGAAGTAAAGGATCATATACACTCTTTAAATCATGTTAAGCATAGAAATGAGAATTAAAATATCTCTCTGCGTTAGCTATGTTTATGTCGTAAAACTAAATCATGCATTTATTAAGAGATATGAATCACAAAGCCTACAAAATTCGATTTTAACCATTGCTTATGAATTAATTTTTGTATGAGATTGGTTGGGCAAGGAATATAGACATGTAAATAAAATTCACAAGTTTTCATTGTCTATCACTTGGTGAGACCATAGAAACTACTCACCTGACAGGAGTCTGTCTGGAAGTCCTGACTTTCATCATCGTAGTGAATGCAAGAGAGCTTGTACGGTGTCACACTGATTGAGATATTGTAGATTTCCAGACGAAGTGTGTTTACAGTCAAGTTACTGTTTGCAATAAGCTCTTCAACAGACATTGCTGGAGCGTTCTTAATATAATCAAAGTCAGGATTTAACCTCTGAAGGGCTTTTACCTTGAGCTTGACTTTGTAAAATGGAATTGTTTTCACCATTTGTTGCTGTGAAAAGAGAGATTGACGTAGAAGTTAATACAACATCTCAGTTCAATAACCATCCATCCGCTTGCCTTTCAAAAACAGTTTGGTTGTCAAGTTTTCCATACTTCAACTCTTCTGAGATATGGATACAATTGAGAAGATGTATGAAAACTCGTCGAATATTTCATTGATCTTTTTTTTTAAAGGCTCAACACCCATTTCACGTGACAAAAGTGGTTTTGGAAAGGAGTATGTAGAATACAATGAAAGGAGAGAAGAGCACAATGATAATATGTAAGTCTTGAGACGATCTCTTTGGACTTTTCTGTGAAACCATTCCTTATCCAGCTATGAAAAATCAATGATTTGAAGACTTTTCCATCATGATTTAAGATTTTAGATCAATCATTCTAACATTTCACATATCATGCACCTATCTGTTGTCAGGTGATTGAGAAGCCAACAAAATAGACCCTTAGCCGAAGCAAGCATTTAGCCAAAATCCGATAGGATCCCATGAAATTTTAATTCTATTTCTATTTTAAGTTCCTTTTGGAGCCTACCTGATGTCATGAATTTTGTCTGTTGTTTTTTTTTTCTATCACTTTGGACAACTAATTGGTTGGTAGCTTGATGTAAAGATTGACACTGTCTGCTATAGACACAATTGTTATTTGTCGTTTAATCAAATTCAGTGTTTTGTAAGTATTTTGTTTTATTTTATAGTCCTATTTTCTTCCATAGTCATGCCTTTAAGGTTGGCCAAAGGGCCAATTATGCAAAGTTCATATAACAAGAAAATCAATTTCTCTTTGCTAACAATCACAAAGCCAATGGACATTCATGGGGTCCTCATTGGACTGTAAAACTCCTGGTTTTAATTTGTCCTGGCCAGCATGTAATAAATATAAAATGCGCACAAGCCCCACAGCTGACACAGGTGAGTTTTATTCACAACGTTGTGCTCTTATGAAAGATATTTCACTCTATTTCCTCACTTGACTCAGCTGTGAATGAGTACTCAGCTAAAGTTAGAGAAGGATCTTGTCAGAATGTTAGTACGGAAAGCCTAACAGGCTTGTGTACTGGATTCTCCGGGAGTTGAGAAGGACTTTGAATTAAATGGTCTGCTTGTAGATAAATTATGTACAGTCAACGAGCTTGCACTTGTGCGGGGATATGGACTATAAATCCATCTTATCTTTATCTTTTGATAAGTGTTCTCTCTTGTAAGTCAAGAATTTCAAATTTGCAAAATGCTTTTTCTCATGTAGATAAAGTGGAAATCAAATCGTTATATTGTTAACTTGATTGTATAGCAAAATGATTTCATGTAATTTACCTTCCATAACCTGGGCAAGAAGAGTAGATCCTTCTGCCTCGTCAAATTTTGTGTCTTGACTTTCAACTGCACGGGCTCATTGTTGGAAGTGAATGGAAATTCCATCATATCATAGTCTGTCAGCTGCAACAAAAGCAGAACGGTTCCTGTAAACAATCCTGTTTTTTCACAGATTCTTTCTGTGTAAGCCTTCAATGGAAATCTTACTCTTTCTGTGACGATTTCTTGAGCGAAGTAAAGTAGCAAATTGCCATCATGTAGTTTTTGGGTATTTACTTACATTGCGATACAAGAAACAAAAAGGGGACATAGCTGTATATTATATGCCCATCTCATCAAATGACTTACTAAATAGATTGTAATATCCATGTCTTTTATGGGCATAAAAGAGGAGAAAACACCAATCAAACTGAAAATAAGTAAGAATCATAAAAGAAGTGCTTGAGGTGTAAAGTCTAAGTTCCAAGAAGAGTACTTTACTAATGCACTATCTTTTAATGTGAATGATTCATCCTTAAGGTTGGCCGATGACGGATGAAATGTTCACATATCTCTCCTTCTTTTTGTTTTTCATTCCCAATTTGAACAAAACTCAGAAACTCCACACCCAAAGCCAGACAGACAATTGACCCGCCACCAACACTAAAGGCATGTATACAACACTGCTGCAACTTGGGTGTGCTCACTTGTACTGCAATTTTACAAATGAATTCCAACACAATCAACTCACATGTTCGAAACTGCTGTCTGAATTAGTATATCTGGCTTTGGCCTGTATGATGAGGCCATCACTGCTTGCGATTTTGAGTACGGTGGCCTCGGTTGTCGAAGCTTTGATTGTGAGGAAGATACAGCTTGACGTGGAAACTTCTTTTGTTTGACTGTCAACAAAAAGCAGCACTGGATATGTGATGGGTTGACCGTCAAGATCTGAATGTAAAAAGGGAAAGATATATAAAAAGAAAAAGAAAAATTCACGCAAAAGCAATTTCGATAGCTCACTTACTAAAACAGTGAAAGAAATTTTGGCGGGAAAAATATGACCACATGCTTGTATTTTTAAAGTGACCTTTTTACTTCTATTACTTTTTGGGGAGGTGGTGTTATTGTTAAATTTTCATTTTTATATGTAATTTTTTATTTAGATCATTAACACTAATCCTTTTTTCTTTGAATTTTCTCTTTTCCACAAACAAATTATTATTACAAAGTTACCACTCATTGTTTTTTTTTCCTTTTGTACCAAATTGAGACTACCCAGCACACATACACATGATAGAGTTGACAATGCAAAGTTTTGTATACAAGACAGAGTAGCAAATGTGTGAATCAAAACACAAGGCAAAACAAAGGGATACATTTCTATGGTCATCACAGCTAAGGCTAAGGATATATTATGGTTATGAGGAGGAAATTGTTGAAAGACAAAGAGGACAATAATGAGAGATGCTAAAAAATTATTTTGTCTGACATAAAATAGGATAAATATTGCTTGATAAACTATTTTGCACCACTGCTGTACACGATTCAGAAGTTATACATCGATATTCCTTCTTACGTATTAAAACACTTGTTCCAATTTTTGCTCATGTGTTATAAAACAACGGCCAAGTTGATAGACCCACCAATAATATATGTTCTTCAACGAATACCTCTAGCTATCAACAATTTGTCCTTAAATAGCTGATGTGCATATATTGTTATGCATAAATATAAGACGAAGAGCAGAATTACAATATGTCAATGTAAAAGTTACGGCCCATAGAGCAGGACATTATCCCGGTTTCAATAGTGTGAAGCAGAACAGGTGATAATAATCACCTCCTATACAGGACGTTGGTCTGACGCAATTTTTATTCCCAAGCAAGTGTTTGCACCCATTTCGCATCTGGGTCTTTCCCAAGGAACACAACGTGGGACCTAGCTTTGCTGGGATTTCAACCAGGGACCTCATGATCCTAGTCCGGCAGCCTAAATAGTTCGCTATCGACGCTACAATACGTAAATGAATGTAGCATTAAAGACATCTACCAACTTTTGTTTCGGATGAAAATATCTGCCGGTGTGCTGAATCTGACAGCTTTTGGCACATCGCTTGCGGCACTGTCTCCTTTGGCCCTTTCCACAGACGGCTCTAAGAAGCTGACTTTAGCCACGGGTAAGTCTCCATGCACCTTGTCAACAGCCCAGCTGAACGGAGTCTTATCAAAAATTTCAAACTGAAAAATTTATTTTTAAATGACAGAGTAAGAAAGAATTAAATGTTATTGAAATCTCTAAATATATATTCGATAAATTTAATCATAATTAATTTTATTCCTCTAGTTTTGAACCTTAGAGTCCATTAAATGAAAAGGAAAAGAAGGTGGCCGAAGATAACAGGTAGAAGTGTGAGGAGGACAAATTGGGAGATGTTTACAAAAGTCATAGAAAACGTGTAATTTATGTCTATCTAAAAAATATTTATTTACAAACGGTTTGAAGAAACACAAACATATATTAAATCAATAGAAATTAAACGTCATGGGATAAATGAATTCCCAAACAAAGAAACACATTCTGTATTTTCCACATTCATATGTAACGTACGCCATTTATCAATTTCTTTCAACACATCAAAAACAGGAAAACAAAAGTGCATACCTCTGTCTCAACGTTGCCATCTCCTATAATGTCCAAATGGTCGGACAGGAGGCTGAAGTAAACACGTTGATCATCAGGTGTCAACTCAATTACCTTCTTTTTCTTCACATTCAACGTTTCAAGCAAAATCTCTAAAGAATCTCTTTAACTGATTTAACAAAACAAAAACAATACAAAGTACATGCTTGAAAACATTATTCTTAAAATTATGACACATGGTACAAATTAAGAAATAATTATTAAAGGCAAAATCAGATAATAAATTACACTTAATAAATGTGTTTATCTTGTTTTTTAATGCATTAATTGCAATTTTTTTTCAGCTGTCGAAGTTTAAGTATTACATGGACCTTGCATATATTATATTTCCCTATTTCTTGTTTTTCACTATTCCTTTTAATTTCTGTCATGTCTTCATAAAAACAATATCACTTTAATTTGGATGCAGGAAGGAGCAATGCTATCTGTGCAATGAAAGACAAAAGATCTGAGAAGATAAAACCAAAGCACCCATCAACAGTGTTCTCAAAATGAGTCAATAACCACAATGTTAACGTACCCTTATTCCAATGTTTGAAAGCAAAAGACAAGTTGTCAATAACGTTCAATTTACAAGTCAACATTTTTTGTTTATTCTTTATTACTAGCAAGACTTGGTGTCAACATTATTTGTTTATTCTTTATTACTAGCAAGACTTGGTGTCAACGTTATTTGTTTATTCCTTATCACTAAAAAGACTTGATGTCAACATTATTTGTTTATTACTTGTTACTAGCAAGACTTGGTGTCAACATTATTTGTTTATTCTTTATTACTAGCAAGACTTGGTGTCAACATTATTTGTTTATTCTTTATTACCAGCAAGACTTGGTGTCAACATTATTTGTTTATTCCTTATTACTAGCAAGATTTGGTGTCAACATTATTTGTTTATTCCTTGCTACTAGCAAGGCTTGGTGTCAACATTATTTGTTTATTACTTGCTACTAGCAAGGCTTGGTGTCAACATTATTTGTTTATTACTTGCTACTAGCAAGGCTTGGTGTCAACATAATTTGTTTATTACTTGCTACTAGCAAGGCTTGGTGTCAACATTATTTGTTTATTCTTTATTACTAGCAAGACTTGGTGTCAATATGATTTTTATGCTTGGTGTCATTCTTTATGACTAGCAAGACTTGGTGTCAACATTATTTTTATTTATTCCATTATTTGTTTATTCGAGCAAGACGTGGCACATTATAATAATAGTATTATTAAGAAGCTAATGGAACTTAATGTGTTTCATAATGATCCAGTGAAAACTGAATCCTCTGGTAATGAACAATACATACATGTTTACATTATTAAACTTGGGATTTTGAAAATTCACTTTTCAGTTTTATCTGTAGGAAATTAAAATGAAGAATTAAGTACAGTTCATGCCTAATGTCTTAAAATAAGATCTTTCTTATTTCAAAATGAATGACAATATCATTGAACATCTGACCTTCACAGGATCTGTAGAAGTGTCAAAAGCCCTCTTAAAACGTGTGTGATCTGTGCAATTGCCTCCAGAGTCTTTCTTGAATTTTCCTTTCCCTCAATTTTTATATAAAGAAATGAAAGTGGATTTCAATCGAAACTATCAGCTAGCACAGCTTGGGCTGACTCTAAATGAAATGTAAGCTAATATAAGCTAATGAAGCGAGTTCTACAGATTGCGATGGTGATGGACTGTGAGTGTAGCTAGCAGCCTAGCACTAGCAGCCTAGCACTAGCAACCTGGCACTGGCAGCCTAACACTAACAGCCTAACACTAGCAGCCTAACACTAGCAGCAGCCTAACACTAACACTAGCAGCCTAACACTAGCAGCCTAACACTAACAGCCCTAACACTAGCAGCCTAACACTAGCAGCCTAACACTAGCAGCCTAACACTAACAGCCTAACACTAACAGCGTAGCACTAGCAGCCTAGTACTAGCAGCCTAACACTAACAGCCTAACACTAGCAGCCTAACACTAGCAGCCTAGTACGTACTGGTAGTCTAGCACTAGCAGCCTAGCACTAGCAGCATAACACTGCCAGCCTAGCACTAGCAGCCTAAAACTAACAGCCTAACATTAGCAGCCTAACACTAGCAGCCTAGCATTAGCAGCCTAACATTAGCAGCCTAACACTAGCAGCCTAACACTAAGAGCCTAACACTAGCAGCCTAACACTAACAGCCTAACACTAGCAGCCTAACACTAACAGCCTAACATTAGCAGCCTAACACTAGCAGCCTAGCACTAGCAACCTAACACTAGCAGTCTAACACTAACAGCCTAACACTGGCAGCTTTACACTAGCAGCCTATCATTAGCAGCCTAACACTAACAGCCCAACACTAACAGCCTAACACTAACAGTCTAGCACTAGCAGGTAACACTAGCAGCCTAACACTAGCACTAGCAACCTGGCACTACACCTGGCACTAGCAGCCTGGCACTAGCAACACTGGCATCATAGCAGCAGCCTAACACTAGCAGCAACACTAGCAGCCTAGCACTAGCCCAGCACTCGAACACTGGCATCAGCCTAGCACTAGCAGCCTAACACTAGCAGCCTAACACTAGCAGCCCTAACACTAGCAGCCTAACACTAGCAGCATAACATTAGCAGCCTAGCACTAGCAGCCTAACACTAGCAGCCTAGCACTAGCAGCCTAACACTAGCAGCCTAACACCAGCAGCCTAGCACTAGCAGCATAGCACTAGCAGCCTACTGCAGCCTAACACTAGCAGCCTAACACCCAGCAGCCTAACACTAGCAGCCTAACACTAGCAGCCTAACACTAGCAGCCTAGCACTAGCAGCCTAACACTAGCAGCCTAGCACTAGCAGCCTAACACTAGCAGCCTAGCACTAGCAGCCTAACAATAGCCTAGCCTAACACTAGCAGCCTAGCACTAGCAGCCTAACACCTAGCAGCCTAACACAAGCAGCCTAACACTAGCAGCAGCCTAGCACTAGCAGCCTAACACTAGCAGCCTAGCACTAGCAGCCTAGCTAGCAGTCTAGCACTAGCAGCATAGCACTAGCAGCCTAGCACTAGCAGCCTAGCACTAGCAGCCTAACACAAGCAGCCTAACACTAGCAGCCTAGCACTAGCAGCCTAACACTAGCAGCCTATAGCACTAGCAGCCTAGCACTAGCAGCCTAGCACTAGCAGCCTAACACAAGCAGCCTAACACTAGCAGCCTAGCACTAGCAGCCTAACACTAGCAGCCTAACACTAGCACTACTAGCAGCCTAACACTAGCAGCCTAACACTAGCAGCCTAACAGTAACAGTAGCCCGAGGTAGCGTAATGATCACCGCCAAAAGCCGGGGCTTATCCCGGTTCCTATCGCGTGAAGTGAAACAGGTGATAATAACCACCTCGTGGATAGGACACTAGCCTGACGCAGGTTTTTATTCCCAAGCTAGTGCTTGTAACCATTTTGCACCTGGGTCGAGTGGAGAAAATTGTGTGTTAAGTCAGGATTCGAACCCGGACCTCATGATCTCCAGTCCTACAGCCTAACCACTCGACCACCGATGCCACAACCCTAAATAGTCACCTTTGATTAATCAGTCTTTTTTCTTCTTTCTCTAATCACAATAAGGAGATTAGTTATTTTGTATGCCAGTCAATGCAAATATCAAGACTGAACCAATTCTTCTAGTTTTCATTATCATCTAATTAACTTCTGTAAATCTTCTTAAAAATATAAGCTCATTTAAATATCAAAGAAAATAGCATGCTGAATCACAATGAAACTCACTGAGTCAACGAAAACTTTCTTCGATTCTGGTGAATCTTTGTTTTGAAGAATCACTTTTCCGAACTCCGCGGACACTTTCAGTAGATCGTTCATGGCATTAACTTGTAGCCTGCCACAATAAAGAACCAATGACATGACATTGACATCGAGTTTTCATCACTTTCACAGATGCTGTCGACGTTGTTCTTATTTTTTTCCTTTGTGAGTGTTGACGGTTGGATGGAACAAGGCATCAGTAGTTGTCCTTGTTGTCGGTTTTGTATCAAAATCGATGTGTTGGTCTTTAGTAATGTCACGTTCTAATCGTACGTACACACCAAACACACGCGTTCGTGCGGTGTCGTGCGTTATACGCAGGGACGGGTTTATTTCTTATCTGGGCCCTTGCTGTATTCCCACCAACCACTCGGGTGTATTTTATCTGGGCCCTTGCTGTATTCCAATCAATCATTCGGGTTTATTTCTTATCTGGGCCCTTGCTGTATTCCCACCAACCATTCGGGTTTATTTCTTATCTGGGCCCTTGCTGTATTCCCATCAACCATTCGGGTTTATTTCTTATCTGGGCCCTTGCTGTATTCCCATCAACCATTCGGGTTTATTTCTTATCTGGGCCCTTGCTGTATTCCCATCAACCATTCGGGTTTAATTTTTCTTATCTGGGCCCTTGCTGTATTCCCACCAACCATTCGGAATTATTTCTTATCTGGGCCCTTGCTGTATTCCCATCAACCATTCGGAATTATTTCTTATGTGGGCCCTTGCTGTATCCCATCAACCATTCGGATTTATTTCTTATCGGTGCCCTTGCTGTAGTCCGATCAACCATTCGGATTTATTTCTTATCTGGGCCCTTGCTGTATTCCTACCAACCATTCGGGCTTATTTCTTATCTAGGCCCTTGCTGTATTCCCATCAATCTAATCATTCGGGTTTATTTCTTATCTGGGCCCTTGCTGTATTCCCACCAACCATTCGGGTTTATTTCTTATCTGGGCCCTTGCTGTATTCCCACCAACCATTCGGGTTTATTTCTTATCTGGGCCCTTGCTGTATTCCCACCAACCATTCGGATGTATTTCTTATCTGGGCCCTTGCTGTATTCCCACCAACCATTCGGATGTATTTCTTATCTGGCCCTTGCTGTATCTTCAGATGTATTTCTTATCTAAGCCCTTGCTGTATTCCCACCAACCATTCGGATGTATTTCTTATCTAGGCCCTTGCTGTATTCCCACCAACCATTCGGATGTATTTCTTATCTGGGCCCTTGCTGTAGTCTCACCAACCATTCGGATGTATTTCTTATCTGGCCCTTGCTGTGTAGTCTCACCAACCATTCGGATGTATTTCTTATCTAGGCCCTTGCTGTATTCCCACCAACCATTCGGATGTATTTCTTATCTAGGCCCTTGCTGTAGTCTCACCAACCATTCGGATGTATTTCTTATCTAGGCCCTTGCTGTAGTCTCACCAACCATTCGGATGTATTTCTTATCTAGGCCCTTGCTGTAGTCTCACCAACCATTCGGATGGATGGCCCTTGCTGTAGTCTCACCAACCATTCGGATGTATTTCTTATCTGGGTCCTTGCTGTAGTCTCACCAACCATTCGGATGTATTTCTTATCTGGGCCCTTGCTGTAGTCTCACCAACCATTCGGATGTATTTCTTATCTGGGACCCTTGCTGTAGTCTCACCAACCATTCGGATGTATTTCTTATCTGGACCCTTGCTGTAGTCTCACCAACCATTCGGATGTATTTCTTATCTGGACCCTTGCTGTAGTCTCACCAACCATTCGGATGTATTTCTTATCTGGACCCTTGCTGTATTCTCACCAACCATTCGGATGTATTTCTTATCTGGACCCTTGCTGTAGTCTCACCAACCATTCATGTATTTCCTGGACCCTTGCTGTAGTCTCACCAACCATTCGGATGTATTTCTTATCTGGGCCCTCACCAACCATTGTAGTCTCCCTTGTTGTACCAGCCATTCGTGCTGTACGTTAGTGATAGTTGTCGTTCGTGCGTGTGATGAGCTTTACGGCTGCCATAAAATTTCATCCGTCAGCCCAAGTAACCACGAGATAACGTGCTATATTTAGGTGTAGTCAGAGTGATGCAACCGAATCGGATGTTGGGTGTGAATTAGCACAGTTCGTGCGAGAGACGGACGCACGATAGCATGCGAACGCGGATGTTTGGTGTGTAGGTACGATAAGACATCAATCCATTCTAATACATGTATCATAACCACTCTTAAATCGGCGGAGGCAAATACTGTTCAAACAAAATGTGTGTGTGTGTGTGTGTGTGTGTGTGTGTGTGTGTGTGTGTGTATGTGCCTGTGTATAGTTTGTACAACAATACAAATTTTTATAGAGAATATGCAAGAAAACTTTGATATTGGTGTCCAATGTCTTTAAATAATATACTGCATGAGTAAACTACGAATATGAACAGACTATTGCTCTCAATTGTTAGGATCGATGAATTTATCATGTTACACATAAGCTGGTAAATTTATATTTTCAACAAAGTCTTATCATGCAACATGCATTTATATAAATCAATCCTTACTTAGATTCATCTGTAAATTCCTCCCCCCCTTCCCGTATATACATGTTTCTTCTTTTTTTATGTTTTCTTAAGTCCTTCTTTATGCAAGTTCTCAGCGATGTTCATATCAAGGCTAATTATCAAATTTATTAATCTCCTCAATAAGGAGAACACCCGGATTTACATATAATAAAGTATATCAAATAAAGGCATACATAGAACATTTTAACGCACAAGTGATCTATATATCAAATTTCATCAAAATAAAGGCATTAACGGATCATCATCCACTCATACACACACGT
Organism: Doris montereyensis; assembly: GCA_037039925.1. Lineage (NCBI taxonomy): Eukaryota > Metazoa > Mollusca > Gastropoda > Nudibranchia > Dorididae > Doris > Doris montereyensis. The sequence goes on along the minus strand of JAXRKP010000172.1, from coordinate 169,092 downwards.
ATGACAGTTTATTGATATGGTCAATGGTCCAACAGGGTTAAAGTTAGACGTTACACAGTGGAACTCGAAAATAACCAGAATTCGGGAATAGCGCGATCAATCCAAATCCTCATTGGTTTTCCTTATTTAAGTCCATAAAAATACCTCGCCGATAGAGCATCAAAAAGATAGGCAACTCGGATTTTGCGAGACCCTCTTCTTATCGAAGTCAAAATTTGGTAAAAAATAAATAAAAACCACACGAAAGAGGAGATCTAGTCCAGTCAGACGTCCTCTTGTCGCCATACAGTGTGGCCTGTCAGTAGGCGTCAGCGTACATATAGTATTTGTAGCCCTGCCCTTGAAGATGTGGCATTGATAATGTGACATTGATGATATGGAATTGATGATAGGAATTGATGATGTGGAATGAATGGTATGGAATTGATGGTATGGAATTGATGACTTGACATTGATTATATGGAATTGATGATGTTGCATTGATGATATGGAATTGATCCTATGGAATCGATGGTGTGGGATTGATGATATGGAATTGATGATATGGAATTGATGATGTGGAATTGGTGATGTGGAATGGATGATATGGAATTGATGATATGGGATTGATGATGTAGAATTGATGATATGGAATTGATTATATGGAATTGAGGATGTAGAATAAATGACAGGAATTGATGATGTGGAATGGATGATATGGAATAGATGATATGGGATTGATGATATGGGATTGATGGTGTGGAATTGATGATATGGAATTGATGATATGGAATTGATGATATGGAATTGATGATGTGGAATTGATGTAGCATTGATGATATGGAATTGATGATATGGAATTGATGGTGTGGAATTGATGATATGAAATTGATGATATGGAATTGAGGATGTAGAATAAATGACAGGAATTGATGATGTGGAATTGATGATATTGAATTGATGATGCGGAATAAATGATATGGGATTGATGATATGGAATTGATGATGAGAAATAAAGGATATGGAATTGATGATATGAAATAAATTATATGGAATTAATGATGGGGAATAAATGATATGGAATTGATGATGTGGAATAAATTATATTGAATTGATAATGTGGAATAAATTATATGGAATTGATGATGTGGAATTAATGATATGGATTGATGATGTGGAATAAATTATATGGAATTGATAATGTGGAATAAATTATATGGAATTGATGATGTGGAATAAATGATATGGAATTGATCATGTAGAATAGATTATATGGAATTGATGATGTGGAATAAAAGATACAGAATTGATGATGTGGGATAAATGATATGGAATTGATGATGTAGAATAAATTATATGGAATTGATGATGTGGAATAAATTATATGGACTTGATGATATGGAATAAATGATATGGAATTGATGATGTGGAACTGATGATATGGAATAAATTATATGGAATTGATGATGTGAATGTGAATTGAACTGATAAATTATATGGAATTGATGATGTGGAAAAATATGAATTGATGATATGGAATAAATGATATGGAAATTGATGATGTGGAATTGAAAATTATATGGAATTGATATGGAATAAAATGATTGATGATATGGAAAAAATTAAATTGATGATATGGAATCGATGAAATGGATTTCATGATGTGGAATTGATGATATGGAATAAATTATATGGAATTGATGGTATGGAATAAATTATATGGAATTGATAATATTAAATTAATTAAATGGAATTGATGATATGGAATTGATAATATGGAATTGATGATATGGAATTGATGATATGGAATTGGTGATATCGATTTGATGATATGGAATTGATGATATGAATGAATAATATGGAATTGATGATATGAATTGATGATATGGAATGGATTAAATTGATTTCATTTTATGGAATTGACGATCTGTAATTGATGATATGGAATGGATGATATGAAGTCGGTGATATGGAATTAATGATGTAGAATTGACGATGTGGAATTGATGATGTGGCATTGATAATGCGGAATTGGTCATATGGATTTTATGATTTTGAACTCATGATGTGGAATAAATGATATGGAATTGATTATGTGAAATATATTATATGGAATCGATGATATGGAATTGATGGTGTTGAATTGTTGATATAAAATTGATGGTGAAAAATTGATGATTAAGAATTGATGATATAAAATTGATGATTTGGAATAGATCATATGAAATTAATTAAATGGAATTGATGATATGGAATTGATAATATGGAATTGATGATATGGAATTGATGATCTGGAATTGATGACGTGGAATTGATATGCAATTGATGATGTGGAATTGATGACATGGAATGATGATATGAAATGGATGGTGTAGGATTGATGATATGGGATTGATGATACGGAACTGATGATTGGACATTGATGATATGGATATGATGATATGGACTTGATGATATGGAATTGTTGATATGGGTTGTGATGATATGGAATTGATGATGTAGGTATGATGATATAGATATGATGATATGGGATTAATGGTATTGGTATGATGATATGGATATGATGATATGGATATGATGATATTGATATGATGATATAGATATGATGATATAGATATGATGATATGGAATTAATGATATGGATATGATGATATGGATATGATGATATGGATATGATGATATGGATATGATGATATGGATATCATGATATGGATATGATGATATGGATATGATGACATGGATATGATGATATAGATATGATGATATGGAATTGATGATATGGATATGATGATATGGATATGAGGATATAAGATTGATGATATGGAATTGATGGTATATATATATGATGATATGGATATTATGATATGGATATAATGATAGGGATATGATGATATGGAACTGATGATATGGATATGATAATATGGATATGATGATATGGATATGATGATATGTGATTGGTGACATGGAATTGATGACATGGATATGATATGGATATGATTATATGAATATGATGATATATATATGATGATATGAGATTGAAGATATGGATATAATGATATGGATATGAGGATTTGGGTTTGATGATATGGAATTAATGACGTAGATATGATGATATGGGATTGATGACATGGATATGGTGATATTTGATATGATGATATGTAATTGATGATATAGATATGATGATATGGATATGATGATATGGAATTGATGGTGAGGGATTGATGATATGCGATTAATGATATGGATATGATGATATGAAATTGATGATATGGAATTGATAATATAGATATGATGATATGGAATTGATGATATGGAAATTATTATATTGAATTAATGATATAGATATGATGATATATGATTGATGATATGGAATTGATGACATGGAATTGATATTATGGATATTATGATATGGATATGATGATATGGAATGCCAGAGAAAAAAACAAACTACCCTGCAACAGACTTGGTGATTTTATAGTTTCCTCTGCAAGTCTTTCCAAGGTATCTGGTGATTCTATTGCCAAATGATGACAGCGTGGTGACAGGAATGAAAAATGAGAGAAAGGGAAGTAAGTGTGTCTTGGTGTGCACCACCTGTACTATCGAGCTTTTCAATTTCAAGAAATAAAATAAAGCGTGAGAATTGAAAAAAATAGTCGGCATTCAATCAGCATTGCTGTCAAGGGAAGAGGTCGAAAAGTTGTCTGTCTTCTTCCCTAACATGTTCTTGCATACATGTAGATGTACACTGCACATTGCTACATCTCAGAAACAGCAATAACTCGGATATAGCGAAAAGTATGGTCGGTCCCGACGATTTGCTACTTCCGACTTCCACTGTACACACTACACATAAACTCCATTTCAACAACTGTGCCAACCCAAACTCCTCATTTTACACACAACGACCCTCCACCCTATCCCACCCCCCCAGGCATGAGTTTGGAAATTTTATCTGAACTCAGTATTCACTCCCACCAAATTTAAGAGAAAAGAAAGAGAGAATAAATGCCAGAGAAAGACAAAACTACCCTGCAACAGACTTGGAACTGATTTCAAAGTTTCCCTGCCAGTCTTTCCAAGGTATCAGGTGATTCTATTGGCAATATCCAGTCCATTGCTCTAGGGAAATAAATCAAGCCAATAGTAGAAAAAAACATTTGAATTTGAGTGATAACGTGTAATTTGTTGTGCTTCCCTCCAGATGAAAATCAGACATAAAGGCATTATTTAACATTAACTCTACTATTATTGTTATTGTTGACTTTTTAATTCTTCTTTTTAGTACATGCCCTCACTTTTTTTAAAGATTTTGTTAGCACTATAATAAGGATTGTTCATTTAATGTTAGTGAAGTACGGTAGTATTATTATTATTATTATTAGTAGTAGTAGTAGTGGTAGTAGTATATAATACGAAGGAGCCACAGTGGAGTGAAGTCAAAGGCGAATATGACAATAAAATGACCCGAAACGTCACGTGTTTGTTCTGTCTTTATTAGTGGAGCTGTCACTTATTGTCATATTTCGCCTAGTAGTAGTATTAGTAGTAGTAGTATTAGTTTTAGTATTAGTATTAGTATTAGTAGTAGTAGTAGTAGTAGTAGTAGTAGTAGTAGTAGTAGTAGTAGTAGTAGTAGTAGTAGTAGTAATAGTAGTAGTAGTAGTAGTAGTAGTAGTAGTAATAGTAGTAGAAATGTATCAGGAGCGGTAACGATAGTGGTAGTGGTGGTGGTAGTGGTAGTGGTAATAGTAGTAGTAGTAGTAGTAGTAGTAGTAGTAGTAGTAGTAGTAGTAGTAGTAGTAGTAGTAGTAATAGTAGTAGTAGTAGTAGTAGTAGTAGTAGTAGTAGTAGTAGTAGTAGTAGTAAAGTAGTAGCAGTAGTAGTAGTAGTAGTAGTAGTAGTAGTAGTAGTAGTACAACCTTTCTTTCTTTCTTTATCATTTCCCATTCTACCTTTCGGTGTATGGGTTTAGACGCCCGAAGTGATCTTTCTCTAGGCTGCCTTGTCCTGACATTTTCTGTTTTCCTTCCAAAAAAGTTAAATTTTTTTTGCATTAATGCCACTTTCTCCGAGGTCTGCCTTTTGGTCTTTTACCTTGGTTTTAGCAGTGTATACTGATTTAGGTATTCGATTGTCATTCATTTTGTTTATATGCCCAAACCATCTCAATTGATAAATTTCTATCTTAGATTGTATGCCATTTGCTTTGGTTTAATCTCTTATTGTTGTGTTTCTGATTTTGTCTCTTTTAGTTTTCCTACTACTCTTCTTACATATTTCATTTCAGCTGCTTGTACTCTACTGCATTCCCTACTGTCTAAGGTCCAGGTTTCGCTGCCATAGAGGAGCGTAGGACAATCAACTGTTGTATATTGCCATTTTTACTTTTGACTTTGAAAATGCCTTTCCTACATGGTTATATATGGTCATTGCCTTTTGGATTCTCTGGCTGATTTCTTCACTTAGTTTTCCCTCTGACTTAATTATTACTCCTAGGCAATTGTAGCTTTGAACTTGTTTTTAATTCTCCCTGCCCAATTTACGATTTTGTTTTTTAGCTTCCCTAATTACTAGCATTGTTTTGGTTTTCTTTGCATTTACTATCATTCCTCTTTTATGTAGTTCATTATTCATCATGTTGATATTCGACTGAAGATCACTTTCTGATTTTCCAAACAGAACTAAATCATCAGCAAATGAAAGCATTGATACATTTACTGGTTTGAGCTTCCACATACCTACATTCAGTTTCTTCATTTTTGAGGATGCCTTTAGTGACTGAATCCGTAAATGTGATAAACAAAAGAGCACTAAGGTTACAACCCTGTCTTACTCCTATATCTACATCAAATTCTACAGATATGTTTCCAGCTACTCTGGCTGCACATGTTGGTTTACTATGAAATCTTTTAATGGCTTTTATAAACATTTACTTTACATTGTGTTCCTTTAAAGGAATGTCATAGGTCGTTCATCATCAAAGTGTCAAATGACTCTTCTAAGGCAATAAAATACAGGTGCAAGTCAATGTTTCTCTCCAAGGAATGTTTCTATCATTTTTACAAATTGTAAATATGTGGTCTTGTACACTTCTAACCTGGTCTAAATCCACTCTGATGTTCTTCAATGTGATCCTCTATTCTTTCCTTAGTCTCATTTCCAGTATCCTGGCATATACTTTTTCCTGGTACGCTAAGTAGTGATATCCCTCTCTTTTGTTTAGCATTTCTTAGTTGATCCTTTCTTGTGTATTGGTAATATCGTTCCTTTTTTGCAGTCGTCTGGCACCTGTTTGGACTTCCATGTTTGTTGACATATTGCATGTAGCTGTGTTTTTAATCATTCCTGTTTGCCTCTCTCCCTTGGTTTTAAATCATTTCTGGATAAACTTGATCTGCTCATGTGGCCTTTTCTAATTTCACTTTTCTTATAGCTGTTTCTTTCATTATTTCTCCTTTGGCATTCTTAATTTGTCGTATTGGGCATACTTTGGTCTTTCTCATGCTCTTTACTGTCCCCCAGAACAGCTTTCAATTTCCTTGATAACTTTCTTGAAGTCTTTGTCCAAACTCTTTCCAGTGTTCCTGTTGTACTTTGCACACTTCCTCTTTGGCGATAGTTCTTTTACTCACGTAATCTTTCTTATCCTCTGGCCTCTTTGATTGCAAGTATTTATTCCAGGCATCCTTCTTTTCTTTGATCTTAGTAATGACATTCTCATTCCACCATGCTGTTTTCCTATCTCTTTTAATTTGTTTCCTACCACAGACATCTTCAGTACAACTGAGGAATGTTTCTTTCTATATTTGCCACTTTTCTTCTATTGTGTTATCATTCAGATCTATCTGTCTTTCACAGATAAATACTGTTTATCCTAGATTGGTATATCTGTTTTACTATTGGTTTATTTAGTTCTTCTATTTCAAGTTTAGTAGCTTTCTTCTCTTTCTTTTCTGTTTGTTCTCTTCAGTCAGTAATCTCATTTTGGCTATCACTAGGTGATGGTCACTAAATATTTCAGTTCCTCTCTTTATTCTTACGTCCATTGTACTGTAAACAAGGGAGCTGCTAAATGTTATGTAGTCTTTGATTGACTTTTTCACATATGCTTCATTTACTCTTGTATATTTGTGGATATCTTTATGAGGAACAAAAAAGTGATGGCTATTTTCATGTTATGCTTTAGGCAAAAATCTATTACTCTCTCCATTTGGAGAAGTTGTTGCCTCTCCCTCTTCACCTATTACTCCTGATGTTTCTACATTTTTGCCTACTCTAACGTTTAAATCGCCTAAAACCATGAGTTCCTGTTTGGGTTTGAGATTTTCTGCAGCTATTTGTGATTCGTTTTCAAGGATATCTTTTTCTTCCTTAGTTGCGTCTTCGTTTGGCCCATAAGCTATCAATAATTTTAATTTCTCGTCCTTTTGGTTTAATATTTACCTCTAATAGCCGTGGGCTTATAAATTGCCAACTTTCTATTAGCTTTTCATGCCTTTTATGCCTTAGGAGGCCTACTCCTGCTCTAGCTCTATCTTTGACATCTACCTCTTTTTCTTTGTTTCTGTAATGGCCAAAACATCTACTTTGAATTTTTCTGTTTCTTCAGCTAATTCTAACTCCTTTCCATTAATTGCCCTAACATTCCATGTTCCAAAATCATAGTCCGTGTTAGTTTCCATGTTCGTCTTCGTGAAGTCATGCCGGGTATATCATCATATTATTATGTACTTCTTTGAATCAGGTTGTTTTTGAATAAGCAGGTAATTAGCCCACTGTACCCTAGGTAGATGGTGGGCTGTTACTCTTTAAACAGGCCCCGTACCGGGCCTTGTTATTTTCTGTCAGGGTTAACTCGCTTATCCTTTAGTTGACCAAGACCAGCCTGCAAAGCGGCAGATTGTTTTCTGTCAGGGTTAACGCCCTTAGCCTTTGGTCAGCGAAAACCTGCCTGCAGCAGGGACTACTAATCTCCGTACATGTGCGTACTTGTCCACTACCCGGTAATACAACTTAACAGGGTATAATATGACAACCTACCAATCCTTCTGTCGGGACTTCATCCACACGGCTAACAATCTCATTCAACACCGCAGAGGAATGCTCTATGGTGTCTGCGCCAACGGCCTCAAAGTTTTTCATTCGGTCCAGTAGTTCTTCACGTATCTGCAATGTTTAGTTACACATTCCACTTAGACAGCATTGGTCATCATAACCAAATCTAAAGATGACATTGAATGAATGAATAAATCAATCAATCAATCAATCAATTAATCAATCAAGAACTGTCCTTGACAAAATTCAACCAGGAACTGCTAGACCTGAGTCAGGAATTACTGGGACCTAGCGGAAGGAAGAAAGACAGGTGGATATCAGATCAATCATGAAAAGTTATCTAAGAAAGAAAAAAGACAAAGAGGGCTGACTACTGACCACCAAATCAGTAAGAATTAAAGAACAACTCCATAATGAATATACGATGCTAGACAAAAAAGTAAAAAAATCGGTCAAAGCGGACAAGAAAGCTTACTATGACATGTTAGCAGAGAGCAGAAAAAGCAAGGCAAAGACAAGATAGGAAGACTCTACTAGAAAGCTAAAGAACTTTCCAAAGGTATAGAACAATGATACGTCGATCAGGACACACAAGGAAATTTACTCTCGAGAGAAGCAGACCAAATGAACAGATGGAACGCGCACTTCGAGTGTGTCTTAAACAGAGAAACACCAAGGCTCCGCACGGTCATTAAACCTGCAGAAAATGACTTGGACATCAACACGCTACCCCCAACTTTAGATGAAATAAAAAAGGCAACAGAGTCTTCAAACATGAAAAGCAGCAGGTGAAGATCAGGTGACAGCAGAAATGATAGAAAAAAAGAAAAGGACCCCTAAAATATTACAAAGTATATTTTAAGAAATTTGGGAAAAGAAGAGCTCCCAAATGAGTGGAGTGTTGGACTCATCGTGAAACCACCAAAAAAGGGAGATCTTTCTAAATGTGATAATTGGAGGGAGCATGCTACTCTCTATCACCAGCAAAATTTTCAACAAAATATTGTTAAACCGTAGAAACCCTGCAGTCGAACCAAAACTTAGAAAGCAGCAAG
>JAXRKP010000172.1:147500-155000 GCA_037039925.1 Doris montereyensis | reverse complement strand
TGTAATCTGCGATAAGAAATTACATTTAAAAAATTGGAAAATAAGAATTGCATGTGTTTACATTACTGAAATTATATTGTAATCTGCGATAAGAAAAATACATTTTACAATTTGGAAAATAAGACATTGCATGCGTTTATAATACTGAAATATGTGAAATCTGCGATAAGAAAATACATTTTTAAAATTGGAAAATAAGACATTGCATGTGTTTATAATACTGAAATTATGTTGAAACCTGCAATAAGAAAACACATTTTAAAACTTGGAAAATAAGACATTGTATGTGTTTACAATATTGACATTATGTTGAAATCTGCGATAAAAAATTTAATTTTAAAACCTGAAAGATAAGAGATTATGTCATACGTTTCCATAAGTGACATTATGTTGAAATATGGGATGAAAAATTAAATTTGGAAATTTGGAAGATGAGATATGACGTCATATGTTGACATTGCTGACCTTAGGCTTCAACTTCAATAGTCAAACTATTGGATTCAACCGCTGTAATACTCTGACATGACAAAAACACTTTTTCACCGCAAAATAAACCTAACGACTTAAAATGGTAATTCCAGTTTTGGCATGCCAAAAAGACAGCTTTCATGTAATTCACTCCAACGTTGGATTTTCGTTTTGTAAAGAAAACAGTGTGTGTGGACTGTAAAGAAAACAATGTGTGTGTATAGATTGTAAAGAAAACAATGTGTGTGTAGATTGTAAAGAAGACAATGTGTGTGGACTGTAAAGAAAACAATGTGTGTGAACTGTAAAGAAAACAATGTGTGTAGACTGTAAAGAAAACAATGTGTGTGGACTGTAAAGAAAACAATGTGTGTGAATTGTAAAGAAAACAATGTGTGTGGACTGTAAAGAAAACAATGTGTGTGGAATGTAAAGAAAACAATGTGTGTAGACTGTAAAGAAAACAATGTGTGTGGACTGTAAGAAAACAATGTGTGTGGACTGTAAAGAAAACAATGTGTGTAGACTATAAAGAAAACAATGTGTGTGGACTGTAAAGAAAACAATGTGTGTAGACTATAAAGAAAAACAATGTCTGTAGACTATAAAGCAAACATTGTGTGTAGACTATAAAGAAAACAATGTGTGTAGACTGTAAAGAAAACAATGTGTGTGTAGATTGTAAAGAAAACAATGTGTGTAGACTGTAAAGAAAACAATGTGTGTAGACTGTAAAGAAAACAATGTGTGAGGACTGTAAAGAAAACAATGTGTGTAGACTGTAAAGAAAACAATGTGTGTGGAGATTGTAAAGAAGACAATGTGTGTGAATTGTAAAGAAAACAATGTGTGTGGACTGTAAAGAAAACAATGTGTGTAGACTGTAAAGAAAACAATGTGTGTAGATTGTAAAGAAAACAATGTGTGTGTAGACTATAAAGAAAACAATGTGTGTAGACTGTAAAGAAAACAATGTGTAAGATTGTAAAGAAAATAATGTGTGTAGACTGTAAAGAAAACAATGTTGTGTAGACTATAAAGAAAACAATGTGTGAAGACTGTAAAGAAAACAATGTGTGTGGACTGTAAAGAAAACAATGTGTATGTAGATTAAAGAAAACAATGTGTGTAGACTGTAAAGAAAAACAATGTAGACTGTAAAGAAAACAATGTGTAGACTGTAAAGAAAACAATGTGGGCAGAGATCATAAAGAAAACAATGGTAGACTTGTAAAGAAAAACAATGCAGGAGATTGTAAAGAAGACAATGTAGGAATTGTAAAGAAAACAATGTGTGTGAACTGTAAAATAAAACAATGTGTGGACTGAAATCAATGTGTGTGGACTGTAAGAAAACAATGTGTGTGGACTGTAAAGAAGACAATGTGTGTGGACTGTAAAGTGTGTGGAAAAAAAAACAATGTGTGTGAACTGTAAAAAAAACAATGTGTGTGAACTGTAAATAAAACAATGTGTGTGGACTGTAAAGAAGATTGTAAAAAAAACAATGTGTGGACTGTAAAGAAGATTGTAAAGAAGACAATGTACTGTAAGAAGATTGTAAAGAAAACAATGTGACTGTAAAGAAAACAATGTGTGTGGACTGTAAAGAAAACAATGTGTGTGGACTGTAAAGAAAACAATGTGTGTAGATTGTAAAGAAAAACAATGTTGTGTGGACTGTAAAGAAAACAATGTGTAGACTGTAAAGAAAACAACAAAAGGACTGTAAAGAAACAATGTGATCTATAAAAGAAACAATGTGAGACTGTAAAGAAGATTGTAAAGGAGAAGGTGTGTGTAGACGTAAAGAAAACAATGTGTGGGCTGTAAAAGAAAACAAATGTGGTGCAGAGACTATAAAGAAAAAACAATGTGTGTAGATTGTACAAACAATGTGTGCAGATTAAAAGAAAACAATGTGTGTGTAGATTGTGTAAATAACAAAGAGGACTGCAAAGAAACAATGGTGACTGTAAAGAAAGCAATGCTAGGACTGTAAAGTACAATGTGTAGGCTGTCGAGAAATAATGTGTGTCAACTGACTCAACAGTAGAGTTGGACGACAACCGTGGTTTATGTGACCGTCGAGATCAGCATCAAAGGCAGGACAGCGTCGTCGTGGTAACAGGAAAAGGTCACGTCAGGTATCACCCCAACGTTGCTGTAGGCAACCAGCTCCCCTACCATTGCCATAGAAAGGAACATTGTACACAGAAAGTACACACATTACTGTAGACAACCAACTATCCTAACATTACAATAGAAAGGGACATTTTACACAGAAAACACACACATTGCTGTAAACAACCAACTATCCTACCATTGCTATAGAAAGGGACATTTTATACAACATTAATGTAGACAACCAACTATCCTACCACTGCAATAGAAAGGGACATTTTACACAGAAAACACACACATTACTGTAGACAACAACTATCCTACCATTGCAATAGAAAGGGACATTTTACACAGAAACACACACATTGCTGTAACAACCAACTATCCTACCATTGCTATAGAAAGGGACATTTTATACAAACATTAATGTAGCAACAACTATCCTACCACTGCAATAGAAAGGGACATTTTACACAGAAAACACACACATTACTGTAGACAACCAACTATCCTACCATTGCAATAGAAAGGGACATTTTACACAGAAAACACACACATTGCTGTAGACAGCCAACTATCCTACCATTGCTATAGAAAGGGACATTTTATACAAATATTACTGTAGACAACCAGCTATCCTGCCATTGCAATAGAAAGGGACATTCTACACACATTACTGTAGACAACCAGCTATCCTACCATTGCAATAGAAAGGGACATTCTACACACACATTACTGTAGACAACCAGCTATCCTAACATTGCAATAGAAAGGGACATTCTACACACACATTACTGTAGACAACCAGCTATCCTACCATTGCAATAGAAAGGGACATTCTACACACACATTACTGTAGACAACCAGCTATCCTACCATTGCTATAGAAAGGGACATTTTACACAAACATTACTGTAGACAACCAGCTATCCTACCATTGCAATAGAAAGGGACATTTTACACACACATTGCTGTAGACAACCAGCTATCCTACCATTGCAATAGAAAGGGACATTTTACACAAACATTACTGTAGACAACCAGCTATCCTACCATTGCTATAGAAAGGGACATTTTACACACACATTACTATACACAACCAGCTATCCTACCATTGCAATAGAAAGGGACATTTTACACACACATTATTGTAGACAACGAGCTATCCTACCATTGCAATAGAAAGGGACATTTTACACACACATTACTGTAGACAACCAGCTATCTACCATTGCAATAGAAAGGGACATTTTACACAAACATTGCTGTAGACAACCAGCTATCCTACCATTGCTATAGAAAGGGACATTTTACACACACATTGCTGTAGACAACCAGCTATCCTACCATTGCTATAGAAAGGGACATTTTACACACACATTACTGTAGACAACCAGCTATCCTACCATTACAATAGAAAGGGACATTTTACACACACATTACTGTAGACAACCAGCTATCCTACCATTGCAATAGAAAGGGACATTTTTGTTACACATTAATGTAGACAAACTAGCTATCCTACCTACGTTATAGAAAGGACATTTTACATTATTGTAGGCATGTACTTTATCCACTACCATTACAATAGAAAGGGACATTTTACACACACATTAATGTAGACAACCAGCTATCCTACCATTGCTATAGAAAGGGACATTTTACACATTATTGTAGACAACCAGCTATCCTACCATTGCATTAGAAAGGGACATTTTACACACATTACTGTAGACAACGAGCTATTCTACCATTGCAATAGAAAGGGGCATTTTACACACATTAATGTAGACAACCAGCTATCCTACCATTGCTATAGAAAGGGGCATTTTACACAAACATTACTGTAGACAACCAGCTATCCTACCATTGCTATAGAAAGGACATTTTGCACAAAAATCACACACATTGCTGCAGACAACCAAATATCCTACCATTGCTATAGAAAGGGACATTTTACACAAAAGGCACACACATTGCTGTAGACAATCAACTTATCCTACCATTGCTATAAAGGGACACTTTACACAAAAAAAGCACACAAATTGCTGTAGACAAACAACTATCCTACCCATTGCTACTAGAAAGGGACTTTTTACACAGCACACCAAGCTGTAGGCAGCCAGCTATCCTCATTGCTATAGAAAGCGACATTTTGCACAAACATTACTGTAGACAACCAGCTATCCTACCATTGCAATAAAAGGACATTTTGTTGATTGCTGTAGACAACCAGCTATCCTACCATTGCTTATAGAAAGGACATTTTACACAAACATTACTGTAGACAACCAGCTATCCCTACCATTTAACTAAAGAAAGGGACATTCACAACACACATTACTGTAGACAACCAGCTATCCTACCATTGCAACAGAAAGTGACATTTTACAATAAACATTACTTTAGACAACCAACTTTCCAACCATTGCAATAGAAAGGACATTCTACACACACATTACTGTGAACAACCAAAGCTATCCTACCATTGCTATAGAAAGGGACATTTTACACACAAACATCACTTTAGACTACCAACTCTCCAACCATTGCAATAGAAAGGGTCATTTATTACAAACATTACTTTAGACAACCAACTCTCCAACCCTTGCAATAGAAAGGAACATTTCTACATACACACACATGTAGACAACCAGCTATCCTACCATTGCTATAGAAAGGACATTTTACACAAACATTACTGTAAACAACCAGCTATCTACCACATTGCTGTAGAAAGGACATTCACAAGACACATTAACATAAAAGCAGACAAATCAGCTATCCTACCATTTGCAACAGAAAGTGACATTTTGATACAAAACATTGCCCCAGACAACCAACCAACCATTGCAATAGAAAGGGACATTCTACACACACATTACTGTACACAACCAACTATCCTACCATTGCAATAGAAAGGACATTTACACATTACTGTGGGCAACCAACTATCCTACCATTGCAATAGAAAAGCACATTCTACACACACACATTATTGTAGACAACGAGATATCCTACCATTGCCATGAAAGGGACATTTTATACAAAAAAAAAAACCACAACTCTCCAAACATTGCAATAGAAAGGACATTTACACAAACATTGCAGACAACCAACTCTCCAACCATGGCAATAGAAAGGGACATTCTACACACACATTACTGTAGACAACCAACTCTCCAACCATTGCAATAGAAAGGACATTTTTACACAAACATTGCACAGCAGACAACCAGCTGTTTCTACCATTGCAATAGAAAGACATTTTTCACAAAACATTGCTGAGCAACCAGCTATCCTACCATTGCTATAGAAAGGGACATTCTACACAAAACATTACTGTAGACAACCAGCTATCCTACCATTACTATAGAAAGGACATTTTACACCAAACATTACTGTACACAACCAGCTATCCTACCATTGCAATAGAAAGGGACATTTTACACAAACATTACTGTAGACAACCAGCTATCCTACCATTGCTATAGAAAGGGACATTCCACACACATTACTGTGACAACTAGCTATCCTGCCATTGCAACAGAAAGGGACATTCTACACACATTACTGTAGACAACCAGCTATCCTACCATTTAGAAAGGGACATTTTACACACACATTACTGTAGACAACCAGCTATCCTACTCATTGTAATAGAGTGACATTGCACATACATTGTAGATAACCAGCTATCCTAACCATTGTATAGAAAGGGACATTTGCCACACACATTATTGTAGACAACCAGCTATCTCACTACTAAATGCAATAGGAAAGGACATTTTATAAACATTACTTTAGGACAACCAGCTATCCTACCATTGCAATAGAAAGGGACATTTTTTGTACAACAAGCACATTGCAATAGAAAGGCATAGACAACTGTGCAGACATCCAGCTATCCTACCATTACAATAGAAAGGACATTTTACACAAGCATTACTGTAGACAACCAGCTATCCTACCATTGGTGCAATAGAAAGGGACATTTTACACAAACATTACTGTAGACAACTGGCTATCCTACCATTGGTATAGAAAGGACATTTACACACACATTAACTGTAGATAACCAGCTATCCTACCATTGCAATAGAAAGGGACATTCTACACAAAATATTTACCTGTAGACAACCAGCTATCCTACCATTGCTATAGAAAGGACATTTTACACACACATTACTGTAGACAACCAGCTATCCTACCATTGCAATAGAAAGGGACATTTTACACACACACATTATTGTAGACAACGAGCTATCCTACCATTGCAATAGAAAGGGACATTCTACAAACATTACTGTCAGACAACCAACTCTCCAACCATTGCAATAGAAAGGACATTCTACACACATATTACTGTAGACAACCAGCTATCCTACCATTGCCATAGAAAGGGACATTCTACACAAACATTACTGTCAACAACCAACTCTCCAACCATTGCTGAAAGGGACATTCTACACACACATTACTGTAGACAACCAGCTATCCTACCATTGCCATAGAAAAGGACATTCTACACAAACAAACAGACAACCAACTCTCCTACGATTGGAAATAGAAAGGGACATTCTACACACAAAAACAACACAACTATCCCTACCATTGCAATAGAAAGGGACATTCTACACAAACACATTACTGTAGACAACCAGCTATTCTACCATTGAAATAGAAAGGACATTTTACACAAAACACACATATTGTTGCAGACAAACATCAGACAACCAGTCCTACCATTGCAATAGAAAGGACATTCTACACAAAGTACACACATTGCTGTAGACAAACAACTCTCCTACCATTGCAATAGAAAGGACATTTTACACAAAACACACACATTGCTGTAGACAACCACCTATCCTACCATTGCAATAGAAAGTGGACATGTCACACAGA
>JAXRKP010000172.1:105000-130000 GCA_037039925.1 Doris montereyensis | reverse complement strand
TACATACAAACATACATACATACAAACATACATGAGGATAAATACCCGTATAACACATACACACTGCGATTTCGTTATTTTTCTAGCTTTAGAAAGATGAAGTAAAGCAGTAGTAACTAACTTTAATGTATATACGGCCCATAAAGCTGAAGCCTATCCTAGTTTCTATAGCGTCAAGTACAGAAGTGATGCTAATCACCTCCTGGACATGACGCTATTCTGTGAGAGTTCTTTACACCCAAGCTGGTGCTGGTACTCATTTTCTCTGGGGTCGAATGGGGAACATGCGTGTTAAGTGTCTTCCCAAGGAACACAACGTCTGACCTAGTATTGCTAGATCCGAATCTCGGACGTAATGATTTCAAGTCCGGCAACCCAATCGCAAAGGCTACCAACGTCACTTTTAGACAGATAAGAGTGAAGACCCGGGAGTGGACAGGTAAACACCTGTACGGGGGTAGATGACCCCTGCCGTCCACGAGTCTCCATGCTGCCTTGCAGACAGGTCTTGACTGACCAAAGGCTAGGGGACTTAACTCTGACATAAAACAACCTGCTGCCTTGCAGGCCGGTTTTGAATGACCAAATGCTAAGGGAGTTAACCCTGACAGAAAATAACAACCTGCTGCATTGCAGGCTGGTCTTCAATGACCAAAAGGCTAAGGGAGTTAATCCTGACAGACAATAACAAGGCCTGGTAGGGGCCTCAAGGTGGCAGCCCCACTATCTACCTAGGGTACAGTGGGCCAATCCCCTGCTTATCCAAAACCAAACTGAGAGAAATAAATGCAATATACCCGACTTGACCTTCAAACAACGAACATAGAAATGAACACGGACTGTGATTTTTGGAACATGGAATGTTAGGGCAATAAATGGAAAAGAGTTAGAAGCAGTTGAATTGGAAAAATTCAAAGAACACATTTTGGCCATTACCGAAACAAAGAAAAAAGGACAACGAATAGAAAATGTAGGACCAAATCATATTTTAATCTTCTCGGGAGTAGATTTTAAAGATAGAGCTAGAGCAGGAGTAGGTCTCCTAGTGCATAAAAGGCATGAAAAGTTACTAGAGAGTTGGAAATGTATAAGCCCACGGCTATTAGAGGTAAATATTAATCCAAAAGGAAGAGAAATTAAATTGTTAATAGCTTATGGACCAAACGAAGCCGCCACAAAAGAAGAAAAAGATATCTTTGAAAACGATTTACAAATAGCTGCAGAGACTTAAACAGAAACAAGAACGAATAGTTTTAGAGATATAAACGCTAGAGTAGACAACAATATAGAAACGTCAGGAGGAGTAAAAGGTAAAGAAGGAGAGACAAAAACTTCTCCGAATGAAGAGTCTAATAGATTTTTGCTTAAAGAATAACATGAAAATAGCCAACACCTTTTTTCCTCATAATGACATCCACAAATGTACAAGAGGAAATGAAGACAGGTATGAAAAGTCAATGATAGACTACATAATAGTTAGCAGCTCCTTTTTTCAGTACATTGGATGCAAAAGTAAACAGATGAGCAGAAATATTTAGTGATCGTCATCTAGTGATTGCCAAAATGAGATTACTGACTGAAGAAAACAAACAGAACAGGAAAGAGAAGAAAGCTACTAAACTCGAAATTGAGGAATTAAATAAACCAATAGTAAAACAGATATTACAATTTAGGATAAAAAGATTTATCAGTAGGCAGATGGATTTGAATGATAGCACAATAGAAGAAAATGGGCAAATGTTGAAAGAAACACTCCTCAGTTGTACTGATAGGTCTGAATAAATTAAAGGAGATAGGAAAAGAACAGCATGGTAGAATGCGAATGTCAAAACTAAGATCAAAGAAAAGAAGGATGCCTGGAAGAAATACTTGCAAACAAAGAGACCAGAGGATAGGGTAGATTACGTGAGTAAAAGAATATCGCCAAAGAGGAAGTTAGGAAAGCAAAACAGGAACAATGGGAAGAGTTTGGACAGACTTCAAGAAAGCTATCAAAGAAATCCAAAAGCTGTTCTGGGGGCAATGCAGAGCATGAGAAAGACCAAAGCATGCCCAATACGACAAATTAAGAACGCCAAAGGAGAAATAATGAAAGAAGACAGCAAAATCATGGAAACATGGAGAAAGTATTTTCAACAATTACATAATCCATCCAGAACATATGAAACAAAGAGTAAAGATCAATTAGTAAGAGTAATAAGTAATCAAGAGGAAACTGCTGAAGATGTAGATATAGCAATCGAAGAAATCCAAACAATTATAAGAGAAGTGAAATTAGGAAAAAGCCCCAGGAGCAGATCAAGTTTATCCAGAAATGATTTAAAAGCCAAGGGCGAGAGGCAGACAAACTACTACATGCAATATGCCAACAAGCATGGAAGTCTAAACAGGTGCTAGACAACTGGAAGAAGGGAACGATAGTACCAATACATAAGAAAGGATCAAATGTGGAATACTGAAACTATAGAGGGATATCACTACTTAGTGTACAAGGAAAAGCGTATGCCAGATACTGAAAATGAGACTAAGGAAAAGAGTACAGGATGAGATTGAAGAACAATAGAGTGGATTTAGATCAGGAAGAAATGTACAAGACTACATATTGACAATTAGACAAATATTAGAAAAATTCCTTGAGAGAAACATTGACTTGCACCTGTGCTTTATAGATCTAGAAAAGGTGTTTGACACTGTGAGGAGGGACAAACTATGGCATTCCTTAAAAGAACACAATGTAGAGCAATATTTAATAGAAGCTATTAAATGTTCTAATAATAAACCAACATGTGCAGTGAGAGTAGCTGGAAACATAGTTAATGTAGGTATAGGGGTAAGACAAGCTTGTATCCCGATGCCTCTTTTGTTTATCACATTTAATTTATAGATTCAGTCACAAAGGCATCCTCAAAAATGAAGAAAACGAATGTGAGTATGTGGAAGCTCAAAACCAGTAAATGCATAAATGCTTTCATTTGCCGATGCTTTAGTTCTGTTTGGAAAATCAAAAAATGATCTTTCAGTTGAATATCAAAGATTATGAACAATGAACTAAATAGAAAATAAATGAGAGTAAATGCAAAAGAAAACCAAAACAATGTTACTAACTAGGGAAGCTTTAAACACAAAATCTTAAATTGGGCAGGGAATATTTAGAACAAGTTCAAAGCTACAATTACCTTAGGAGTAAAGATTAACTCAGAGGGAGAACTAAGAGAAGAAATCAGCCAGAGAATCCGAAAGGCAATGATAATATATAACCATCTAGGAAAGGCATTTGTAGGTAAACAAGAATTGTCAACAAAAAACCAAAATGGCAGTATACAACACAGTTTATTGTCCTACTCTCCTCTGTGGCAGCGAAACACGGACCTTAGACAGTAGAGAATACAGTAGAGTGCAGGCAGCTGAAATGAAATATCTAAGAAGAGTAAAGAGTAGTAGGAAAACTAAAAGAGACAAAATCAGAAACACAACAATAATAGATCAAACCAAAGCAGACGGCATAAAAACTAAGATAAAAATATATCAATTGAGATGGTTTGGGCATGTACACAGAACGAATGACAATAGAATAGCTAAATCAGTACACAGTGTTAAAGACCAAGGTAAAAGGCCAAAAAGCAGACCTCGGAGAAAGTGGAAGAAGATATAAAAGAGGCATTAAAACATAGAAATTTTACTTTTTTGGAGAAAGATCATCTCGGCATCTGAACCTGATAATAAAAAGGATAGAATGACAACTGATAAAGAAAGAACCACTTACATCAAAAAGGAAGAATGGCAACTGACAAAGAAAGAAAATAGTAAAGATACTTTTAAAAGATAAGATAATAATAATATAAGAACCTTGTTGTCCAAAAAATTTCAAATTAGATCGCACAAATTATTTGATAAATTAGATTTTAATAATCCTAATAATGTATATACATGTGCCAATAATACTCATAACTACAGCCTTGAATATGTGACAGATGTTTTTAATCCGTTCCTACTATAGTTTTAGTTCCACGAGTAGGAAAATAATCTTGAATAAATACAATAATAATAATAAGAATTTTAAACTGGTCATTGGCTTGATTCAGTCTGTGCCCATTTTTTGTCTGTCTGTCTATTCCTTGTATTTGTCGATCTTTGTTTATATGGCATTTAAAATAATAATGTATCTAATTCCTAATAATTTATACTGTTGCTCATGCTGCTGTTGATGATGATGATGATGATGATGATGATGATGATGCTAATAATACTAATTACTCCAGCTTTTCAATGTAGTTAGGGTCCAACACAGAGACTGTTCCGGCAATAATTGATCCACCAGTAGTTCCATATCACCCTTGGGGATTCAAAGCATGAGCCTGTGTCGGGCACATCGACATTGAATTGCAGAAAAGACTGGGGACAGGGGGGGGGGTAGGAGAGGTTAATGAATGAGAAACTACATTGCACGGAATTATTGTTTCACTATGAATGATTCAATGCCCTTTGTTATAATTGTCAGTCGAAGCTTGAATTTGAATTTGATCATGATGACATCCTGCTGATGAGGACACGACGATGGTATCGAATGCACTTTCACTTTCACTTTCATTTTCATGATGATAATGATACAACAGTGATAATCAAAGAGGTGCTTAACTCGCACTCAGTGTAACCTTCTTAGTCTTAGTCAATTTTTCATAATATCTGGCAAATTTAATTACGGCATATAAGTAACAGTAGACCTCGTTTTGAATTTAAACATGTTCAATCAAAGCTTGACTTTATGTGACGTATTTCAAGTAGTTTTAAATTTAAAGTCTCCAATGCTTGTCTTTAGTTTTAATACATTGTTATTTTTTAATTCAGATCAGCACTGCTTCCTCTTCGCAATTTTACTGAACTTACTTCACTTACTTACCAGTTGGCATGTAGGGCAACAATGAAGGATTTCTATCTCTCTCTCTCCATGGCAAGCGTCTTTATTTATGGAATTCCAGGTTTCACCCCAGTCTTTAACTTTAGTCTTATTGTCTGCTGTTCTTCTCCAAGTTGTCTTTGGCCTGTCACGTCTCCTTTTCCCCTTGTCCAATGTAGGACATTCTTGGTGATGCCCCTTCTTCTTTTCTTAAAACTTGCCCTATCCACTTCCATCTTCTTTTGAACAGGATGTCTTGCATGTGGTCTATTTTACATTTTCGGAGAAGGGTCTCGTTTGAAATTTTGTTTGGCCAAAATGTATTTTGGATTTTTTTTGCAGGTATTTGGTGTGGAATGAGGATACCTTGTTCATGTCTCTGCCCGTCATCCTCCAGCATTTAGATCCATATAGTAGAGTTGATAGGACACAGCTTTGGTAGATTTTTATTTTTGTGTTAATGTTAATATTGAATTCTTTTGTTTTCCATACGTTTTGAAATAGTTTGAAGGAGCTGCTTGCTTTGTTTAGGCGTCTGTTAATGTTTTTGTCAGCTCCTCCGCTACTTGTGACAACGCTGCCTAAATATGTAAATTCCTTCGTTGTTTGTATGCTATTGTTATTGATGGGGATTGTAGAGGGATTTTGTATATTTAATGTCATTAGTTCAGATTTTGTAAGGCTTATTTTTAAACCTATCTATTGACCAAAAGAGCTTAGCCGTGATGTTTTCTCTTGCATGTGATGATGTGAGTGTGCCAATAGCGCCAAATCATCAGTAAAATCTATATCCTCTAGCGAAGATAGGAGTACACCTAATTCCTCTGTGTTGATCACTGGTTGTTTGCTTCATCACCTAGTCTATAGCATTAATGAAGATGGTCGCTGACATCACGTACCCTTGTCTGACATCAGTCATGATTTCACAACTTTGATTGCTATTCCAAACCTTAGGTGTGAATTCATTGTAGACACTTTACATGAGCTGAATAAGATGTTGGGGTATTCCATAATTCCATAGAATTTTCCAAATGCTTTCTCGATGGAGGCTATCGAATGTCTTTTTTTTAATCAATGAAGTTTGCATACAGTTGTCTCTGCCATTCATTGAATTGCTCTATAATGTTTCTTAATGTAAAAATTTGATTCAAGCACTTTCTTCCTTTCCTAAACCCTGCCTCTTTATTTCTTATGTAGGTATCAATGGCATTTGATATCCATTGTATTATTAGCAAGAACTTTACTGGGGATCAGGTACAGGAGTGTTATTCCCCTCTTCAATTATTGCAGTCCCGCAAATTGACTTTTTTGGGGAATTTCTTATTATTTATTACTACCTTTATCCCATTCATCCGGAAATTTTTTTCTTTTCTGAATATTTTGGAAAGACAATTGACACGCTATTTCGTGCTGCAATTTGGGATTTGAATTTACAACGTTCAGCTAGGGGTAATTTGTCTATGCCTGGGGCTTTTCCATTCTTTACAGTTTTAAATGCTACTGTTATTTCATTTAAGCTGGGTGGTTCTATACTAATATTCCAATCCTTGCTATGCAAAACTCTCCAATGATTGCTTCTGTTGGAGGTGGTGACCTGTCTTGAAATGTCCATACAATTTTACCCAGAGAGACAAGAGAGAGAGAGAGAGGGGGGTTGGTAAGAGTGAAAGAGAGAGAGCCCGAGAGAGAGAGTTAAGGGAAGGGATCTTTAACGTGCAGAGAGTGTTGGGATATGCCACATGACTTCCTTGACCTCATCCGTCTCCAATGGGACTAAGTGAGAGATCCACCTGAGAGAACAGGGAGAGGGGGGGGGGAGAGGGTAAGAGAGAGAGAAAAAACTCGAGAACAGAGAGGGAGTCGACAGAGACAGACAGACAGACAGACAGACAGACAGACAGAAAGACAGAGACGTAATTTCAGTTTTTACTTCGAACTGTCTGACACTGGGATATCAATAATAATAATAATAATATTCTAATATTAACCAAACTCGTATTTTCAACTTATGATTTGTGGCACCTGTCTTGGATAGGAATAGTTTCCAGCAGCCCAGAAATCTTTTGCTTCCGTATCCGGTATAGACATGCCACGAAGGCAGTTTTCGGCTCGCTGCGACTTGTACCTGACATTGAAGTCAGGAAGAGTTTTTCGTGCAACACCTCGGACTCGGCTGTGAGGATGATAAACCCTGCTTCAACGAATCGCCTTCGTAGTACAATGTAGAACTCGAAATGCTTAGGGCTCTGTGAGAAGAAAACAGAATCAGTTGCTGCTGTTGTTGATTATGTTGTTGTTGATAATGATGTCGTTGGTGATGTTTGTGTTGTTGTTGATGTCGGTGTTGTTGTTGATAGTGTTGTTGATGTTGATTTTGGGGTTGTTGTTGATGTTGATGTCGTTGTTGATGTTGATGAGATTGTTGTTATTAGTGTTGTTGATGGTGTTGTTGATGATGTTGTTAATGATGTTGTTGTTAATGTTGATGTTGATGGTGTTGGTGTTGTCGTAAATTGGAAACTCTTTCAAAACATCTTTGCAGTGTAAACGTATACTCTTTCTTTCTTTTTTTTCTTCTTTTTTTCTTTGCGTGGGGGGGGTGCGATTTCCGTGTATTACTTTTAGGGTTTATAAAATAGGGGTGGAAGAGGGGGGGTAATTATTTGTCTGTTCAATGCATGTTTAACTTTCTGTCTAAATTTAATCTAGCTCATCTCAATTCTGGTTAAGTTTTGGCGACGACTGTCTCAGTGCGTGTGATTTCTATAATATACCAGACAATAAAGAATAAATAGATTGTGTCTGTCTGTGTGTATGTCTGTCTGTCTTTCTGCCTCTCAACATATATGGGCTACGGACAACAACCCCACCTGACAAAATCCCTAGGACAAAACCCCACAGACAGAAACTGCACTGGACTAAACCCCATCGGACATTTAAACCCTATCGATAGTGGACAAAAAGGCACCCATACTGAAGAAAACACCCATTCCAACTTGACAGAACTCTCTCACAGTCAAAAGTCAAAAGAGACGCATTTTAAAGTGTCCAATAATAGAGTCTTTACTAAGACGCAAAGATCAACCCCACAAGCACGACGTGTGTCACACAAATAAACCATCGTCCTCTTCCCTTGACCAATGGTCAACCCCCTTTCAGACTACGACTGAATATATCATAAAACCAATGGTCAACCCCTTTCAGACTACGACTGAATACAGTATAAAACCAATGGTCAAGCCCCTTTCAGACTACGACTGCATATATCATAAAACCAATGGTCAAGCCCTATTAAGAATACGACTGATTATATCCTACAACCAATGGTCAACCCCTATTAAGAATACGACTGATTATATCATACAACCAATGGTCAACCCCTATTAAGAATACGACTGCATATATCATAAAACAAATGGTCAAGCCCTATTAAGAATACGACTGATTATATCATACAACCAATGGTCAACCCCTATTAAGAATACGACTGCATATATCATAAAACCAATGGTCAACCCCTTTAAGAATACGACTGATTATATCCTACAACCAACGGTTTTTGGTACAGACACAATATTTACCGTCTTCCATATAGTTGTTATGGTGTTGGTATCAATAGACAGACCAAACAGGAGGTTTACAAGGACTATTACAAGCTGATGAGCACAAGTCCTGAAAGCTTGCTATTTATTTTATCTGGGCTACAAGATTTATTTACATTGATACTAAGCATGCATTTCATAACTTTATCTTCACTTATTCTTAGGCCAATGGTTTCTTCAAATGCCTTCTCACTCAAGATGTTTCTTAATTTGCGTTGTTCTTCTCTAAAATTATGGCAATCAAATCTGGCATAAAACTTATTTAGATCATTCACATATTCACTTTGATTCTCCACATTCACACTTGATTTAACTGATTCATAGTCTGTCATTTTCTTCATTCCCTCCCATGTTTGTTTTGATTTCCCTGATTCATAATTCAATTCTATCTTTGTATTTTTGTTTACATTCTTTAATCTTAAGTTTTAATTCCTTTTTGATTGATTTAAGTCCATCCTTGGTGTTTTCTTTGAATTTCTTTTTCTTATTAACAATCACTTCCCTTAATTCTCTGGTAACCCATGGCTTATTATTTGGGTATACTTTAATGGTCTTGGTGTTATTATAGTTTCCTCACAAAATTGTACATACGATGAAATGGTATCAGTCAATTCATTAATATCAGTATTTATTTATGAAGACATCTTTGTCTCTTCACACTCCATTAGCTGGTGAATAATCTGGGGTTTGTCTCACTGCCTTCACAGCCGGCTTTGAACGTTTTAATAATGGCCTATATTTAGGTATCAGGTGAACGTTGTTGTGGTCAGAATTTCCCAACGGGGGCAATGGTACACATTTGTAGGCATCAGGAATATTGCAGTAGCACAAATCAAGTGTTCGGTTTCCTCTTGTGTAGCATGACACATATTGGCGATAATGAGGGAGAGTGGGTCGAGTGGGCAGTGGTTAAAATCGCCAAATATAAGTTTCACTGCGTCCGGCGATTTGATCTCTTGATCATGAATGCGTGAGGTCACCGTGTCAATTACCTCTGTCTCATTTGCTGTTGGTGGCACATAGACCACGTTTACCAACACACATGTGAACTCTCGTGGTAAACAAAATGGTCTAATGCTCACCGTCAAAAGCTTTATGTTTGGTGTACAGAGTGTTTCTTTGACGGTGACATTGTTTTTGTTGGCCCATCTATCGTTCACATAAAGGCACACACCACCACCTCTACTCTTGCCCGCCCCTTGTGTCCAATCGGAACGAATCACTAAGAAGTTGTCTATCATTGTACTGGATTCGCTAATATTTTGGCTAAACCAAGTTTCAACGAAAGCTAAACATGATGTTTCACGGTATTGACGAAGATATTTGCTTGTCGCCTGTAATTCCTCCAATTTATTGGCTAAAGATCTTACGTTGCCCAAAACCAATGATGGAATGAAAAGGTTTTGACTGTCTTTGTTTGTTCTTTACTCTTGTCACATCCTTCCTTCCTCTTTTTCTTTGTTTGTGTTTAGTGAGATCATGATACGATGTTGACATTGAACACACACGGTCTGTTTAAACTCCGCAACATGACTCTGGTGTAATGAATAGTTGAAGTAGGGGATCCAAAAGTGGAAACACATTTTTAGCAGTTGTCCGTTGGAAAATACAAAAATGAATCAAGTAATTATCGCACAAAACCACATAGTGTTACTCTTCATCATTTGTCCTTAAGAAATGAAAAAATACAATCAGTAAAATGGTGAAATGACGTAAAACATTCGAGAGCACATTGGGCACAGCGCCAGTAATAAATCCCTTCCTGACTACGACTGATTATATCATAAAACCAAAATCAATGGTCAGGCCCCTTTCAGACTACGAATGATTATATCATCAAATCAATGGTCAGGCCCCTTTCAGACTACGAATGATTATATCATCAAATCAATGGTCAGGCCCCTTTCAGACTACGAATGATTATATCATAAAACCAATGGCCAAGCCTTTCAGACTACTACTGATTATATCATAAAACCAATGGTAAAGCCGGTTTTTTTACTACGACTGATTATATCATCAAATCAATGGTCAGCCCCTTTCAGACTACGAATGATTATATCATCAAATCAATCGCCAAGCCCCTTTCGGATTATGACTGATTATATCATAAAACCGATCGCCAAGCCTCTTTAAAGTACGATTGATTATATAAAAAAAACCAATGGCGGAGCCCCTTTAATACATTGACTGATTATATCGTAAAACTAATGGTCAAATCCCTGTTTGACTACAACTAATTATATCATAAACCCAGTGGTCAAGCCCAATTCTGACTACGACTGATTATATCATAAAACCAATGGTCAAGCCCCTTCGACTACCACTGATTATATCATAAACTAATGGTCAAATCCCTGTTTGACTACAACTGATTACATCATAAAAACAGTGGTCAAGCCCCTTTCAGACCATGACTGATTACATCATAAAACCAGTGGTCAAGCCCTTTTCAGACTACGGCTGATTATATCATAAACCCAGAGGTGAAGTCCCTTTCTGACTACGACTGATTATATCATAAACTAATGGTCAAGCTATTTTCACACTACGACTGATTGTATCATAAAGCCAGTGGTCTAGCTCCTTTCAGACTACGACTGATAATGGCTGAACCCCTTTCTGACTACGACTGATAATGGCTGAACCCCTTTCTGGACTACGACTGATTATATCATAAAACCAATGGCCGAACCCCTTTCTGACTACGACTGATTATATCATAAAACCAATGGCCGAACCCCTTTCTGACTACGACTGATAATGGCTGAACCCCTTTCTGACTACGACTGATTATATCATAAAACCAATGGCCGAACCCCTTTCTGACTACGACTGATTATATCATAAAACCAATGGCCGAACCCCTTTCTGACTTCGACTGATTATATCATAAATCCAGTGGGATGGCCCCTTTCAGACTACGACTGATTATATCATAAAACTAATGGTCAAATCCTTTTCTGACTACGACTGATTATATCATATAACTAACGGTCAAGCCTCTTTCCGACTACCGACTGATTATATCATGAAACTAATGGTCAAACCCATTGCTGACTACGACTGATTATATCATAAACTAATGATCACGCCTCTTTCAGACTACGGCTAATTATATCATAAAACTAATGGTCACGCCTCTTTCAGACTACCGACAGATTATATCATGAAACTAATGGTCAAGCCTCTTTCAGACTACCGACTGATTATATCATGAAACTAATGATCAAGCCTCTTTCAGACTACCGACTGATTGTATCATAAAACTAATGGTCAAACTCATTGTTGACTACGACTGATTGTATCGTAAAACTAATGGTCAAACCCATTGCTGACTACGACTGATTGTATCATAAAACTAATGGTCAAACCCATTGCTGACTACGACTGATTGTATCGTAAAACTAATGGTCAAACTCATTGTTGACTACGACTGATTGTATCGTAAAACTAATGGTCAAACTCATTGTTGACTACGACTGATTGTATCATAAAACTAATGGTCAAACCCATTGCTGACTACGACTGATTGTATCGTAAAACTAATGGTCAAACTCATTGTTGACTACGACTGATTGTATCATAAAACTAATGGTCAAACTCATTGTTGACTACGACTGATTGTATCGTAAAACTAATGGTCAAACCCATTGCTGACTACGACTGATTGTATCATAAAACTAATGGTCAATTCCATTTCAGTCTACCGACTGATTATATCATAAAAGTTGTCAATATCTTTCCAGTTTGATGTAATAGGAATAGTTCGATACAGTTGAAAATCCGGATACACATACACACATACATTATTTAAACGCATGTGTTTGGGGTGGGGGGGAGCGGGGCATTACAAGGAGACGCTGACGACTAGTTTCTTAATTAAACTAAGATAAGTGTGGCAATGTCAGGGAACTTTCTTGGTCAGCTTTCTTGGCCTTACAATCAATTTCAATGCAATCCAATTCAATTAAAAAACGTGTAATCATCTCCGACGGAAAATCATTGTTATCCACATCATAAAATATCAAAGCACACATTCTAATATAAAGTTTACCATTCACTAAAATCATTGTCCTCATTTTTTTTTAAAGTAAACATTTTTTTTAAATAAGAGCCACACAGCACAGATGCATTGCAACATATAACACAAATACATTGTAATCACACATGCATAAGAGGTAAAAATTGCAATGTCAAGAATGAGAGAGAGCGCAAGAAAAAAAAATAATGAACCACTGCTAGAAAAACACATGCTTGAATATTTATGAAGAGATGTTATCATTTCTCTTGAATCTGATTTATTAATCTGATGGCAGATGGAATGAAGGAAAAACGGTATCGATTTGTTCTGGTCAATGGGCAAAGGAATGGATCTATATAATTGCCCATGGGGGATGTCCTGGGTGGATTTCGTATATCATGTGTAACGTATCTTTGTTTGTTAAATTGAAATTTGCCCTGTCCACCATTGTGGTGATCTCAGGGTATGTGTAACAAACCTTTGATACTTTGGCCATAATGGGATCTCCCGATAACACACGCCTTGCCTGCCTCTTGAAATCCGTCCAGCAATGTCATCTGAGCCGTCGTCAGACACCTGCACGGGCAATGTTTTGAAAAGCCCGAATAGAAAGCAGACTTTGGGCTTCTACATGTCATATACATATGTCCTTAGACAGACAGATAGATAGACAAACAGACAGACGGGCGGACGAACAGTCGGACGGACAGACAGCCAGACAGACATACAGACAGAAAAACAGACAGATATATAGATAGATAGATAGATAGATAGATAGATAGATAGATAGATAGATAGATAGATAGATAGATAGATAGATAGATAGATAGATAGATGCATAGATACATAGATAGATATATAGATAGATAGATAGATACATAGATAGATAGATACATAGATAGATAGATACAGAGATAGACAGACAGACAGATAGATAGACAGATAGATAGATAGATAGATAGATAGATAGATAGATAGATAGATAGATAGATAGATAGATAGATAGATAGATAGAAAGATAGATAGACAGATAGGTAGATAGATAAAAACAGAGAGCAGACAGATCGACAAACAGACAGACAGAGACAGAGAGACAAATAGACAAAGACTGACAGAAACGGAAACAGACAGATAGACAGAGATAGACACTTACACACAAACTGAGCGATAGACAAACAGACAGACCATTAGAGATAAAAAATGAACAGGCAAAGACAAGGACAGAGAGGTAGCAAGCGTGAAGAAGAGAGGGAGGCAGCGAAGAGGGAAAGTGGAGATGGATGAGGAGGAAGTGACTGAAAAGAAGAAAGGAGATGATTAACAACTGAAACGAATTAAAATGTCCTTTCCCTTCTCCGAGAGAGGTATCCTCTAACTATACCATCTACGTAGAAGGAACATTTCTGTCTGTCATTTGCGAATGCTTAACTGGCTAAATATATAACGTAATATGTGGTAATACAGTCCTTCTTAAGAAATAGCTCACTTGCGCCTTTGAATCCTATAGAATCACATGACCACAGGCGCCACATCTTGACTTCCATTGTTGACTATTACCCTTGTACTCCGGGTGGGGCATGGGTCGCCAATGAAGTCTCTCCACTCCACTCTGTCCTGCACCACCATCTTTGACTCGTTCAAGGAAAGGCCCTGCTGCCGAGCTTCCTGCAAGGTTGACCTCCTCCAGGTTGTTTTTGGTCTCCCTCGACCTCTCTTCTCTTGTGGATTCCACTTCAAGGCCAGACGCGTTATGTTTTCTGATGATTTTCTAAACGTGTGTCCAAGCCATCCCCATTTTCTTCTCTTAATTTGTACTTCTATCGGTTCTTGATGCGTCTTTTCCCAAAGTTTTCGTTTCTAGTTTTATCAAACTATTTGATGTGTAGGAGTTGTCTCAGGCATCTGTTAGTAAATGTTTGGAGTCTTCTTGTGGATGCTTTAGTGGTGCGCCATCTTTCACAGGCATGCAGGACTGATTTTATGTTTTTGTTGAAAATGTGGATTTTTGTTTTTAGGGATGCGGTCTATGAATTCCGGTCTTAGGGTCCTAAATGCTGCTGTTGCTTTCCCAAGTCTGGCGCTGATCCCTCCTGTGTTGCTTACGACACTGCCCAAATATGGGAACTGGCCGATATCTTCTTACTCCATTCCTTCAAGTGTGATGTTGTTATTAGTCAAGTTGTTAATTCTGAGAACTTTAGTTTTCCTTTTATGTATATTCATTCTCAGTTTTGCTGCCATATCGTTAGTGTATAAATAGACTTATTATCTAAAAGATTTGTAAAGCAGAGAGGAGTTTACCTTAAACCTTATATTGGGTGCTTGTGCGGGTGCCTTGAAGTAGAGGTGTGGCAGGTGGAGGAAGATGTAAATGTCCACAAACTGTCCAATGGCGGGGGTAGAGTTGAAACTCACCATGATCACATCGTAATCTGATAAGAATGAGAAGAAGATCTTTGCCAATGGATTTTAAATACAAATTGACTTTGCTTTGCAATGTGGCATTTTAAATACAATTGTAATGCAAGACTTTGTAATGCATTTCAAATACAAATTGTAATGCTGTCTCGTGGAGACTGGGGACTTTGTAATGCCAATGTGTGGCATTTTAAATACAAATTGTAATGCCTGCCTCGTGGAGACTTTGCCAATGTGGCATTTCAAATACAAATTGTAATGCCTGTGGCTCAAATACAAATTGTGGAACTTTGCCAATGTGGCATTTCAAATACAAATTGTAATGCCTGCCTCGTGGGGACTTTGGCAATGTGGCATTTTGTGGCAAATACAAATTGTAATGCCTGCCTCGTGGAGACTTTGCCAATGTGGCATTTTAAATACAAATTGTAATGCCTGCTGCCTCGTGGAGACTTTGCCAATGTGGCATTTCAAATACAAATTGTAATTCCTGCCTCGTGGAGACTTTGTCAATGTGGCATTTCAAATACAAATTGTAATGCCTGCCTCGTGGAGACTAATGGGTTCGAATTGTAATATATAACCAATGCTGAAACATTTTCTCGAGTGTTTTTCTTGTCCACGTAGGTGGATCGACACCTGGTCCCATCGTAGACAGACGACAACAAGGAGGTCCAATGTGCAGATCACAACTCTGCATGTTAAAGATCCCTTGGTTGTCTACAGGGCAACCAGGGCAAAAACCCCGAGATCACCTTAGTTGTGGATAGGGGTAAATAAAATAAAATAAAATCCTGCCTCGTGTTGGCTTAGCCTAGAGTAAATTAAATAGACTCCTGTGATTGCTAGTGTACAAATAAAGAATGTGTCAAATGAAAAGTTACAACAACAAAAAAAACCTAGAGATTACAGTTCAATGATGATAAATGCAGAGGCTAAGATGGTATCGAGGAATGCATAAGACAAATAGTATTTGCACCAGATAGGCTTGAACGTTAGACCTTTGATTTGATTTGATTTTACCCACATCGACAACTAAGGCGACCATAGTGGGTCTTTTGGTAGGATTTTCACTTGCGTTCTGAAACATGTACAGAGTGTTGTGATCTGCACACGGGACTTCCTTTTATCATCCGTTTTCCGATGGGACTGGGTGTAGATCTACCTATCTTGACCAGGAGGGGCGGGGCGGGGGGGCGGGGGTTATCCGAAAAGCTCGAGCGAAGCTTCAACCTACCGGGGCTTGAACCCATGGCCTTCTGGTTCAGAGGTCGACATTTTGCTTGTGGCCACTGAGTACACACCCGTCGAGGGTGGATGCATTAGGGTTTTGCTTGTGGCCACTGAGTACGCACCCGTCGAGGGTAGATGCATTAGGGTTTTGCTTGTGACCACTGAGTACACACCCGTCGAGGGTGGATGCATTAGGTTTTGCTTGTGACCACTGAGTACGCACCCGTCGAGGGTGGATGCATTAGGGTTTTGCTTGTGACCACTGAGTACGCACCCGTCGAGGGTGGATGCATTAGGGTTTTGCTTGTGACCACTGAGTACGCACCCGTCGAGGGTAGATGCATTAGGGTTTTGCTTGTGGCCACTGAGTACGCACCCGTCGAGGGTATGATGCATTAGTCGAGTTTTTTTGCTTGTGACCACTGAGTACGCACCCGTCGAGGGTAGATGCATTAGGGTTTTGCTTGTGACCACTGAGTACACGAGGGTAGATGCATTAGGGTTTTGCACCACACCCGTCGAGGGTGGATGATGGGTTTTGCTTGTGGCCATGAGTACACACCCGTCGAGGGTTTTAGGGTTTGCTTGTGGCCACTGAGTACACACCCGTCGAGGGTGGATGCATTAGGGTTTTGCTTGTGGCCACTGAGTACGCACCCGTCGAGGGTAGATGCATTAGGGTTTTGCTTCAATATTTTGCAATTGTTTTGGGCTTTGCTGTTTTTTCTTGTTTTCTGTTGTCCTGGGGTTGTTGTTTGTTGTTGTTTTTTTAGGGTAAGGGGGTGTTTTAGCTTTTTCTCTTCTTCCTTGGAGAAGGGGGTGATGTGGGCCGGGGTTCGGGAGGGGGAGGGGGGGGGGGCTCTGTCAAGATAAAGATAAAGATAAAGATGGATTTATAGTCCGTGTCCCCGCACTAGTGCAGGCTCACCGACTGTGCATCATGCATCCCCAAGCAGGCTATTTCGTTCATAGTCCTTTTCAACTCCCGGGGGAGTATACAGTACACAAGCCTGTTAGGCATTTCGTACTAACAATCTGACAAGATCTTTCTTAGCTTTAGCTGGGTACTCATTTACACCTGAATCAAGTGAGGAAAGTAGATTACTTTTTTTATGTAGATTGTTTTTTTTTTTTTTTTTACCATCGTCATTATTATCACCCTTAGTTCGCTTTGTTATGTGGATTGTGAAGTGTAAAATGATTTATGTGAACCTAACATGAATTGCCTGAAAAGGACAATAAAGAATTATATTATTATTATTATTATTATTATTATTATTATTATTATTATTATTACCAACCGAACCCTAACGGTTTAGCTACAACGCCAAATAGGAGATGAGTGCCCCAGTGAGGTCACTGGTTCAAGCCTGTGTAGCGGATCGACTTGCACTTATTGGCATCTCTGTTTGGTGTATGTTGCTATGGGATAGGATATACTTTTTTTCCATTGAAAATTCCCCATCCACCATACATGGTGATCCCAGAGTAAATTAGGAGGAAACAGCAAGATGAAAGACGAATGAAAGAAGTAGAAGATGCCAGTTAGCGGACGTTCGACGTTGCTGGAATGTCTCACTAACAGCACTTTAGAAGAATCTCACCTCTCCTCATTCAAAAGGGCTGGAAATCAAGAAGGCACCACCTTTGCCCTTTGTTTTGACGGCATGAGTGTGTCAGTGAGTCATCATTCAACTCCAGCCAACTTCAGACGGATGTCACCGAGCCAAATAAGTCGCGACAAACTTAGAAAACAACAACATCATACAAGAGTAACAACGGAGAGAGCAGCAACACTTTCGAAAACGAACTTTATTGAAAACAAAGAAACCGGAAGTGCTGATATCCATCGAGCAAGCAACTGCAAGGAGTCAACCGAGGGTAACGACAGTGCTATCCATTTTTTTCAGTGTGTCAACCATAACATGGAGTCTTGAAGACACATATATCGTCGAAACGATACGCAGTGAACCTAACGACAGAGACGGCACGTTGACAGAATCGAAACACAGCAAGAAGAAGATAGATCTACACATTTCTGGCACATCTACCCCATCAGACAGTGACAGTGAGACCGCAGACGACTAAGACAACACAAACACAAACACGTTGTGAGGAAAACTCAATGATGGATGATCAGCAAGTTGGTAGCAGTAATCACGCCAGCCTCGCTGACATGATCTTGCAACTTGACTGTGATCGCACGCGCCTGGATCATCAAAAACCAAGAAAGACACAGGAAGGTATATTACACAGCCAGATCGCAACAATAGTGTTTTAAAACTCGTGTTAGACACTTCTCAAACTACATTTGTTGATATCATCTCCAGATCAGGCGTGAGTAATCAGGGATGGTCAGTTTAGTAGGTCAGTTCAGTACTCATAATGTCATGTCATGGATGGTCAATGCAGTAATCATAATATCAGGGATAGTCAGATCAGTAATCATACTGTCAGGGATGGTCAGTTCAGTTCAATGTCATTCATAATCATAATGTCAGGGTAGTCACTTCAGTAATCATAATGTCAGGGTGGTCAGTTCAGAAATCATAATTCAGTTCAATCCTGGTCAATATACACGGATGGTCAGTTCAGTAATCAGTAATCAGTACTCATAATGTCAGCGATGGTCAGTTCAGTAATCATAACGTCAGAGATGGTCAGTTCAGTAATCATAATTTCATGTCATGGATGGTCAGCTCAGTAATCATAATGTAATGCCATGGATGGTCACTTTAGTAATCATAATGTCCTGTCATGGATAGTCAGTTCAGTAATCATA
Organism: Doris montereyensis; assembly: GCA_037039925.1. NCBI lineage: Eukaryota > Metazoa > Mollusca > Gastropoda > Nudibranchia > Dorididae > Doris > Doris montereyensis. Next base: position 111,047 of record JAXRKP010000172.1, on the reverse strand, counting down.
ATCAGGGATGGTCGATTCAGTAATCATAATGTCAGGGATGGTCAGTTCAGTAATCATAATGTCAGGGTGATCATTCAGAAATCATAATGGATGGTCAGTTCAGTAGTCATAATGTCAGGGATGGTCAGTTTAGTATTCATAACGTCAGGGATGGTCAGTTCAGTACTCATAATGTCAGCGATGGTCAGTTCAGTAATCATAACGTCAGAGATGGTCAGTTCAGTAATCATAATTTCATGTCATGGATGGTCAGCTCAGGTAATGTCATGGTCAGAATTCAGTTCAATCATAATTTCAGCGATGGCCAATTCAGTAATCCTAATGGCATGGTCAGTTCAGTAATCATGTCAGGGATGGTCAGTTCAGTAATCATAACGTCAGGGATGGTCAGTTCAGTAATCATAATGTCATGCCACGGATGATCAGTTCAGTAAATCATAATGTCAGTCATAAATGGTTAGTTCAGTAATCATAATATCAGGGATGGTCAGTTCAGTAATAATAATGTCATGTCATGGATGGTTAGTTCAGTAATTATAATGTAAGGCATGGTCAGTTCAGTAACCATGACATGTCATGGATGGTCAGTTCATTAATCATAATGACATAATCATTCAGTAATCATAATGTCAGCGATGGTCAGTTCATTAATCATAACGTCAGAGATGGTCAGTTCAGTAATCATAATTTCATGTCATGGATGGTCAGCTCAGTAATCATAATGTAATGTCATGTATGGTCAATTCAGTAATCATAATGTCATGTCATGGATGGTTAGTTCAGTAATTATAATGTAAGGCATGGTCAGTTCAGTAACCATGACATGTCATGGATGGTCAGTTCATTAATCATAATGACATGTCATGGATGGTCAGTTCAGTAATCATAATGTCAGCGATGGTCAGTTCAGTAATCATAACGTCAGAGATGGTCAGTTCAGTAATCATAATTTCATGTCATGGATGGTCAGCTCAGTAATCATAATGTAATGTCATGGATGGTCAATTCAGTAATCATAATGTCATGTCATGGATAGTTAGTTCAGTAATCGTAATGTCACGGATGGTCGATTCAGTAATCATAATGTCAGGGTGGTCAGTTAAGTAATCATAATGTCAGGGGTGGTCAGTTCAGAAATCATAATGTCAGCGATGGTCAGTTCAGTAGTCATAATGTCAGGGATGGTCAGTTTAGTATTCATAACGTCAGGGATGGTCAGTTCAGTAATCACAATGTCAGCGATGGTCAGTTCAGTATTCATAATGTCAGCGATGGTCAGTTCAGTAATCATAATGTCAGAGATGGTCAGTTCAGTAATCATAATTTCATGTCATGGATGGTCAGCTCAGTAATCATAATGTAATGTCATGGATGGTCACTTTAGTAATCATAATGTCATGTCATGGATGGTCAGTTCAATATTCATAATTTCAGCGATGGCCAGTTCAGTAATCCTAATGTCACGGATGGTCAGTTCAGTAATCATAATGTCAGGGATGGTCAGTTCAGTAATCATAACATCAGAGATGGTCCGTTCAGTAATCATAATGTCATGCCATGGATGGTCAGTTCAGTAAATCATAATGTCATGCCATAAATGGTCAGTTCAGTAATCATAATGTCAGGGATGGTCAGTTCAGTAATCATAATGTCATGTCATGGATGGTTAGTTCAGTAATTATAATGTTAGGGATGGTCAGTTCAGTAACCATGACATGTCATGGATGGTCAGTTCATTAATCATAATGACATTTAATGGATGGTCAGTTCAGTAATCATAATGACATGTCAAGGATGGTCAGTTCAGTAATCATAATGTCAGGGATGGTCAGTTCAGTAATCATAATGTCAGCGATGGTCAGTTCAGTACCCATAATGTCAGCGATGGTCAATTCAGTAATCATAACGTCAGGGATGGTGAGTTTAGTAATCATAATGTCATGTCATGTATGGTCAGTTCAGTAATCATAATGTCAGTGATGGTCAGTTCAGTTATCATAATATCAGGGATAGCCAGTTAAGTAATCATAATGACATGTCATGGATGGTCAGTACAGTAATCCTAATGTCAGGGATAGTCAAATCAGTATTCATAATGGCATGTCCTGGATGGTTAGTTCAGTAACCATAATATCAAGGATAGTCAGTTCAGTAATCATAATGTCAGGGATGGTCAGTTCAGTAATCATAATTTCATGTCATGGATGGTCAGTTCAGTACTCATAATGACATGTCATGGATGATCAGTTCAGTAATCATGTCAGGGATGATCAGTTCAATAACCATAATGTCAGGGATGGTCAGTTCAGTAATCATAATGTCAGGGATGGTCAGTTCAGTAATCATAGTGTCATGTCAAGGATGGTCAGTTCAATAATAATGACATGTCATGGATGGTCAGTTCAGTAATTATAATGTCAGGGATAGTCAGATCAGTAACCATGTCAGGGATGGTCAGTACAGTAACCATGTCAGGGATGGTCCAGTTCATGTCAGGGGTGTTCAGTCATAATAGTCAGTTCAGTAAGCATAATGTCAGGGATGGCCAGTTCAATAATCATAATGTCAGGGATGATCAGTTCAATAATCATAATGTCAGGGATGGTCAATACAGTACTCATAATGTCAGGGATGGTCAATTCAGTACTCGTAATGTCAGGGATGGTCAGTTAAGTAATCATAATGTCAGGGATGGTCAGTTCAGTAATCATAATGTCATGTCATGGATGGTCAGTTCAGTACTCATAACGTCAGGGATGGTCGGTTCAGTACTCATAATGTCAGGGATGGTCAGTTCAGTATTCATAATATCAGGGATGGTCAGGGATGGTCAGTTCAGTAATCACAATATCAGAGATGGTCAATTCAGTAATCATAATGTCTGGGATGGTCAGTTCAGTACTCATAATATCAGGGATAGTCAGTTCAGTAATCATAATGTCAGGGATGGTCAGTTCAGTAATCATAATGTCATGTCATGGATGGTCAGTTCAGTAATTATAATGTTAGGGATGGTCAGTTCAGTAACCATGACATGTCATGGATCGTCAGTTCATTAATCATAATGACATGTCATGGATGGTCAGTTCAGTAATCTTAATGACATGTCATGGATGGTCAGTTCAGTAATCATAATGTCAGCGATGGTCAGTTCAGTAATCATAATCTCAGCGATGGTCAGTTCAGTACCCATAATGTCAGCGATGGTCAGTTCAGTAATCATAACGTCAGGGATGGTGAGTTTAGAAATCATAATGTCATGTCATGGATGGTCAGTTCAGTAATCATAATGTCAGCGATGGTCAGTTCAGTTATCATAATATCAGGGATAGCCAGTTCAGTAATCATAATGACATGTCATGGATGGTCAATACAGTAATCCTAATGTCAGGGATAGTCAAATCAGTATTCATAATGGCATGTCCTGGATGGTCAGTTCAGTAACCATAATATCAAGGATAGTCAGTTCAGTAATCATAATGTCAGGGATGGTCAGTTCAGTTATCATAATTTCATGTCATGGATGGTCAGTTCAGTACTCATAATGACATGTCATGGATGATCAGTTCAGTAATCATGTCAGAGATGATCAGTTTAGTAACCATAATGTCAGGGATGGTTTGTTCAGTAATCATAATGTCAGGGATGGTCAGTTCAGTAATCATAGTGTCATGTCAAGGATGGTCAGTTCAGTACTCATAATGACATGTCATGGATGATCAGTTCAGTAATCATGTCAGAGATGATCAGTTTAGTAACCATAATGTCATGGATGGTCAGTTCATAATCATAATGTCAGGGATGGTCAGATCATTACTCATGTCAGGGGTGGTCAGTTCAGTAACCATGTCAGGGATGGTCAGTTCAGTAATCATGTCACGGGTGGTCAGTTCAGTACTCATAATGTCAGGGATAGTCAATTCAGTAAGCATAATGTCAGGGATGGCCAGTTCAGTACTCATAATGTCAGGGATGATCAGTTCAATAATCATAATGTCAGTGATGGTCAGTTCAGTAATCATAATGTCAGGGATGGTCAGTCCAGTACTCGTAATGTCAGGGATGGTCAATTCAGTACTCATAATGTCAGGGATGATCAGTTCAGTAATCATAATGTCAGGGATGGTCAGTTCAGTACTCATAACGTCAGGGATGGTCAGTTCAGTACTCATAATGTCAGGGATGGTCAGTTCAGTACTTATAATATCAGGGATGGTTAGTTCAGTAATCACAATGTCAGAGATGGTCAGTTCAGTAATCACAATTTCAGGGATGGTCAGTTCAGTACTCATAATATGAGGGATCGTCAATTCAGTAATCATAATGTGATGTCTGTACATGTATAACGGCGCTATCACGACGTCCATTGTAGTGGTGTCCATCTATAATCACATTCTGTCATACAATAGACACTGTTTGGCGAAGACTGCCGACGTTGTCTCGACGTCAGGGGTCTCCGTAATCCAGAGGTAATGTGTCGGCCTCGCAACCAAAAAAGTAGTGGGTTCGAGCCCCAACAATGGTTGAAAAGATCTTGTTGACTTAAATTCGTGCAAAATCGACCACCACCCCCCCCCGCCACCTCCGATCCAGGTAGGTGGATCTACACCTAGTCCCATCGGAGACGGGCGATAAAAGGAGGTGCAGATCACAACACTGTGTGCACGTTAAATATTCCTTGGTTGTTTACAAGGTAGACCGAGCAAAAACCCAGAGATCACTTCGTTGTGGATGCGGGTAAATGAATCAAACCAAAATCTCGACGTCACCTTGTGAGATCCAACACAGAGAACACTCACTCTAACATTAAATTGATATCATGTTATATGTACATGTATATTATAGACAAATTCGAGGAAGACGTTCTAGAGTTCTACCACCATCTGCGATCGAGGACAGAAACGGTTGGCATAGGCAAATCGGGAGTGCCCGGCCGCAGTAGGCAGTGTGATGATGATGAAGATGATGATGATGATGATGATGGCGATGATGTTGATGACAACGACGACGATGATGATAATTATGATGGTGGTGATGGTGATGATTGCGATGATGATGATATGATGACGACGACGTAGACAACCACGACGATGATGACCAAACACCCTTGCCTACCTTCATTGTCCGCTGATAAGCATGGCACCTTCCCCACAGATGCACTCATAACCCAGATGTCGATCCTCACACGTATCACCTGGGCAGTCGTTGTCGATACACTCGTCAACTGATGATTCACAACTGAAACCTTCCCACCCGTCTGCACAGATGCATTCTCCTGGAAGGAAAAGGTAACATCTTGCATATGCAAAGAACATATTTCATGATTACTGTTCACATTTCCTTTGTACAGACACATGTGATCACATTTTTTAAAAATATATGATGAGAATTACTCGGGCAGTGGACGGTTAAGCACCTGTACAGGGAGTAGACGACCTCGCCCCCCACGAGTCTCCTGCTGCCTTGCAGGCGGGTCTTGGCTGACCAAAGGCTAATGGAGTTAATCCTGACAGAAAATAACAAGGCCTGGTAGGGAGCCTCAATGTGGCAGCCCCATCATCTACCTAGGGTACAGTGAGCTAGTCCCCTGTGTATCCAAAACCAAAGTGATTCAGATAAATAAACACAACATACCCGGCTTGACCTTTCAGCGACGAACATGAAAACGAACACGGACTGTGATTTTTGGAACATGGAATATTAGGGCAATAAATAAATAAGAGATAGAAGTAGTTGAAGAAATCGAAATATTCAAAGTATACATTTCGACCATTACAGAAACAAAGAAAAAAACAAGGAATAGAAAATGTGAGACCAAATCATACTTTAATCTTCTCAGAAGTAGATGTCAAAGATAGAGCTAGAGCAGGAGTAGGCCTTCTAATGCATAAAAGACATGAAAAGCTACTCGAAAGTTTGAAATTTATAAGCCCACGGCTATTAAGGTAAATATTAATCAAAAGGAAGAGAAATTAAATCATTAATAGCTTATGGACCAAACAAAGACACCACTAAAAGAAGAAAAAAGAGACAACGACTTCTCCAGA